>QYAP01000033.1:0-140019 GCA_003988905.1 Hymenotorrendiella dingleyae
TACTTCGTACAGGCCGTAAAAATCTGAGGTTTTTCGTCTGTGCGCACCCTAGAAATTACTAGAATTTGCTGTCTTACGGGGGGGTTCAACCACTTAAATTAAGGTGATAGAATGCTGCTTGTACTATAAAGCACTACTTACAAGGGGTTATGTGCACAGACAAGAATATCGTGGAAACCTTAGATTTTTACACCCTGTACATAGTATGCACGTCAAAGCCAAATAGAAAAAAAGGCAAACGCACAGATGAACGGCCGCAAGCGCGGATTTGCCGCGGCCGGATGGCAACCTTGAATCGTAGGGCTGTGGAAAGATAAAAACTCTGATTTCGGAGATTTCGACATTGGCAGGGAGGGTGGTCATTTGGGTTCTTGGTATCGGGGAAGGAGAGCGATGTGAAAAGTCGGGATGGAAACCGGAGGCCTAAATTAAACTCGTCCGATTCTCCCGCCGACATGTCAAAACATCTCGACTCCCTCCTCCGACCCATACTGTAAACATCCCACCTGTCTCTCTTCTCTCCCGCCTCCCTCCCCCTACCCACCATCCCACCGGCGTCCTCAGCTTCTCGAACGTCACCAACCAAGAAACCAAGCTCGCATCACCTCTTGTCTCTCCCCATGTCTCCTACCCCTCATACCTGCCAGCACCATCCCAGTTTGCGAACGGGAAGGATCCAAGATCTAGATTTCTTGTCAAAAGTAAGGATGTCTGGATTAGGGCGAGCAGGCCAATGGATCTAGTTTTGAGAGCGAGGGAAAACGTGGGTGTCCATGGTTTAGAGGGATGAGGTTTGGATGAACGAGTGTCGAGTGTGAGGAGTTGAAGATTGGAATTTGTGCTATGGAGGGTTTGAGGGAGTAAGGAAATTTCGTTAGACTATGTTAGCAGATTTTCGAGATCACCAATTCATTTCCACCTTTCACCTCCACAGTCTACTACCACCGCCGCCAAATACTCCCGCTATATTACACATCTCACTACCCCTTCCAAGTAATTCATCCATCTTACCTATCCCCCATCCCAACCTATCATTGTTGGTTTATAACACCCCTCTCTAGTTTTCAACCTCCCTCATTATGGCAGACCCTCAACAGAGAAGTGAGTTTAGAATGATATGTTTTCAAAATCTCTCTCATTCCAAAACATCAGTATGCTAGAGAATAAAAGCCAGAATCGCTCTTCCAAACCAACCACGACAATATTCCTCCCTCCCTCCCTCTCCCTCTCATTCAATACCCAACCCATCATCCCCTCATTCATCTATTTCATTCCCAACGGGATATCCCCGTCGGGCCATCACGTTTCACCTTTCCTCCCCCAGCCAACACAACCCCAAGAAACTTGGACGGAAGCCTCACTCTACACTCTACATGTACGAAAATCGGCATCTTGGAAGTGCAATAGTGTGCAATTATTCCATCATCTCAAACTCGATATCTATAGACTAATCCTATCTCAATTATCTCCTGTACACCCCCGACTCCCGAGTCACAGCCACAGCTTTCAAAGCGTAGACCTCATCCCATGAACACAACAACGGCCAAGCCTGCAGTGTACATCATGTCCACCAACTGTGCGTTCCTCCCAGGCTCCCACCACCTGCCAAGTAGCCTTCCACCATCCGCCAAGTAACCCTCCGCCACAACACCCACGACCACAACTCCGCCCCAAGCGATCACCCTAAACCCTCCACCACATCACCCAAAAATAAGCTCGCCCAGCAATCGTAACCAAACCGGCTGGCCCTCCGACCCAAGACTCTCCCTCTATATCTGGCACCAGCCAAGTCGATTTAGATAAACAAATGAAAACATCAAACAGGACATTGAGGTGGAGGTAAAAATGAAATGTCTAGTCTATTTGAATGTACATGATCATGATGATGTGGGTAATATATACTAAGAAACGTTGATGTCCTGTCAACCTTGTTCGCTGTAGCCTGTCTCGCGGCTATGTATCTGGTGGTGCTCCATATCCAACTCGGAAATAATGGTAGCCAAAAAAATATAAAGGTGTTATACAACGGAGATATTCGTCATTTCGGTTTGTGGCTGTAACCTTGTGTGACATCTCCAATCCAGTTCCCCCAATTACCCCCTATCCATTCGATTTTTTGTCGGCTCGGAGTTTTTTTAAATGCTTTGATGGAAAGGAGACCTCGCGATCTTGCTTCGAAGTCTCTTTCCGTAGATGTACATAGGAATGCTCATACTGCTGACTGCCAAGTTGGCGATGGCGATGATGGTGAAGACTGACATGGCGCCCGAAGACGCGAACCATCCATTAACGAACTTCGACATGGTGAAGGAGACAGCTGCCTTAATGAAGTTCATAGTGACAAACGCTTGGGCGGCGTGTCCACCGTGGCAATCAATCACATATGTGAACATGGAGCTCGTAGCGAAAGGAACAGCGGCGGTTTGGACACCGAGGAAGATAATTGGGATGACGAGGGGAGCACCGGCAGCAACGGTATACCCGAAGCCGATGTATGCGACGGTTGAGAGGAGCGCGGCCATGACCATGAGAACAAGACGGAATTCAGGCTCGTAGATGCCCTTGTTGTGGCGTGTCATATAAGGCACGACGGCATCGGCGCAGAAACCAGAGATGGGCGTGGCGAAGAGACCGACGGCGAAAAGAGGAAGATTGGTCAGACCGATGGCTGAAGAAGAGAGATTGTATGGTGCTGCGGAGAAGATAGTATCTTGAAGTAAGGCAATCAGAGTGAGGCCGTTGGCGTAAAAAGTAAAGGTGACAGCGGAGAAGATAATGGCTGGGAAGGTAACTAAAGGAATTGGTTTCCAGGATAGGCGCCAGAAGGAAGCTTGTGAGATGCGGCCTTGGAAGATAGCGAGGCGCTCGCGGTATGACTTTGTTCGCTCAGGTAGGACAACCTCGTAAACGTGAAGAGATGATTTATCAAAAATAACTTGGGTTTCTTGTTCGGCCGGGAAGTAAAGAGTCTCGGGGACGAAGAAATACATAAGAGGAAGGACCATGGCGTAAATGAGAGCGCAGATCCCAAAGGTAAACTTAAAGCCTAAATTTTGAATAATAAAACTGGCGACAAGGACACTAGGCTTATGTTAGTCAAAGTATTAATGAGGAAATGACTCCCAACATACCCAAGCTTGTTACCAGACATAAGAAACAAGTTCACTACACTCAACATCTTTCCCTTTTCATGAGTAAAGAAAATTTCGGAAATCGTTGCCGAAACCAGAGTCTCAAGTGGTGCGGCGGCGAAACCTTGGATAATTCTCATAATGGTCAAGGCTCCAAAGCTGGTAGCAAAGAAACCCCAAGCACTCGTGGCAAACAATATAAATGTTGAAACCAAAAAGACCGGTCGTTTTCCCCATACTGCAGCGGCAGCGGCAGTCATAAATGTTCCAGTTCCCGTTGTAAGTTGTAGTACACCGACCAGGTTAAAAGATATCGTATCGGTGCTGACATTGAACTCTTTGGCGATGTCTTCGAAGCCAGTAGTAAGCATAGGACCGAGGCTATATTGATGTTAGTACGGAGACTCGCAAAGGAAGTGACCGACATACGCGACAGTAGTCCCAGCTGTTAACGATAGAATCAAAAGAATTGCTAGCTTAGTAGCCTGTGACCAGTTGAGAGGATCATTAGCCGAATCTGTTGGTTGAGGTTGGAGAACTGTTCTATGTTAGGTCGAGCCCCCTATTAAATTTATCGACATCCATACCAATGTCTCCAATCTTCTTCGGTTCCTGATAGTCCCAATCCTCCAACTTTTCCGAGTTGACATCATCGTTGAGTGTAACTGTTCCCGGAACATTGGGATATTTTGGATCGTCAAGTACACCCCATCCCATCTTGAAGTCAAGCACCGGCGGCAAAAAATAACAAAAGGCGTAGTTAAACCCGACCAATTCCGCTCATCCCAGGCCTAGAGAAGAATCGAATAACTCTAAAGAGTACGAGGTGAAATCTTGAACGGACTCGCCAGCGAATGCAACGCAAGAGTACGAGTCGAAATTGAAGTGACGAAGGAAAAAAGGAAGGGAAGAAGGGAATAGTATAGTTGAAGTCACAAATGAGAGTTTCCATGATAAGGGTCGCCACCACTATATCTACTGAACCGTGTGAAAAGAGGGCCCCGAAATGACCTGGGCCCCGACTTGGTGACCCGGGGCAGAGCAGAGTCGGTGGTTGAGGGGGTTCAACGGTGGTGGACAGGGTAACCGGTGGACAGTCACTGGCTCGTTTCACCGCAAATACCGTACGTAGACAACACCACGACCTTTGACCTTGACATACCCGCTATTCTCCAAGCCTGAAGCGAACTTGGCACAGCCGATAGAGTCCTTCTCGACCGTTCCGTCCGCCATTGGGCGGACGGCGGGTGTAAAACAATTCATCCCAAGTCGTGATCCACAGGTGCTCCTCGCCGTTCTACCAGGGAGGAGGGTGAAATTCCGCTACTGGTGCCATCAAGCCGCGATGTGATGCAGATTCAACAATGGGAGTTTGAAGTCGTCGATCAGCGCACATCGGACAGTCTTTTTTTACCGCCGACAGCAAGTGGTGACGAAACTTGATGCTCTACTGGTATCTTCCATGGACGACCTGTTTCTCGCGTGGAGCGCAGACGAGAGGAGGGCCCATTTGTTTCTTGGCGGGCAAGGTTGAGGCTGAAAAAGTTGGGATGCTTACGTGGGAGCCCGGTTTGAAGGCTCATGCGCCCAAAAACAGACGCAAAACCAGGGGACCAGAGCCCCCCGAGCACGGACGCCACTGAGTCCACAATTCGACCCTACCCGGAGGATATTCCTGGCTTCTCACTGGTTGAGCGCCGGCTTTTGGGCCAATCAGAAAATCCCATGTCGCTTCAGACGTCGCTTCGGACGAATGGGAAGCCTCAAAATGAATAATTGCTGGGGAGGCGCCTGTCAACGCGGCTCCAATTTTGTGATGCGGCCCGGAGGCATGGGTATAACAGTAGGGAAGAAATGGGACTCGAGCGAGAAATGGAGAAATACAAGTGGCTGAGGGAGATCGCTTGACCCACCAAGTCGTTGTCTCGAAGCCAAGGGGCCCGAAAAAGGAGTCCGAGGTGGACCTGGTGGAGTGAACCGACAAACACTCTATCTGCCACCGCGACGCTCTTACTCTAGGGAAAAGTGAGGGGGAGAACTGTAACTGCAGGTGTAAAATAAGATATTTATGGGATATGACCGCAAGACAAGCCCTCACAAGCCTCACATCTTGAGGCTTGAGGCTTGAGGCTTGGGACGGATCGCCGTAGGTACAGTAGATCAAGAGGTGGAAAAACGGACTGCCGTTGGCATTGTGTTTATCGACGAAAATCGTTGTTGAAAGTCGTCTGATAATTGTTTGGATGAGCGGTGGTCTACTGGAGCGCTTTCAAGATGGCATTTCGTGGTGGTTCCCCATAGTCAGCGTTTCAGTGCCCGTTTCAACGAGTCCTCTGCGAGTCTACAGCCATATCAGTAGAACTCATCACAATGCATCATTTATGATAGGAGATATTTCCCTTACCCCGATTTGAGCCTTCTATGGCTTAGTCATGCTCGTTGTCAAATTGGCCCCCTCGGTAAACTCGTCTATGCCAAGTGACAAGAAAGCCATGATATTAACTTGACAATATAAGAAATTGGATATCTGGCATCATCCTCCTGCCGCTTTCAGTCGTTTAAAGTGTTTTGCCACAAGTTTCTCGTATAGAATCCCCTCTCTTGGTCTTTTTCAAATAAAGGATGGCGACGGCAACCCAGCGGCGAGGATTCGCAACGAAGATGAAAACCGGAACACCTCTTCGATCTCACATCCAGCAACTAGTCTCAACAGAGCTTGCCTGCGCGAGGAATAGTAGAGGGATGCGGATATGGCTCATGATAGCATTCAGGTTGCCTGAGATTCTGGTGCTATGTGCCGTCAAGAAAATCCCAACGGGATCCAGCAGCGATTTTGGTTGTGTGGTTGCTTTGCCTCTTTTGCCTCGCGGCAGACGGCAAACCTGTGACGTGCAGATGCTGTGAGGTGGTCGGCGCACAATCTGCATTGCATTTCTGGAAGAGTCCGGGTATTCCATTGAAAGTACGACCTGCAGATATTGGGAGGCCCGATGAACAAAAATCAGAGTTGGATGCAGAAATTCCACTGCCTTCGAGAAGGCTTCCTCATACTTGCACTACTCGTCCAGGCCAATTCAGGTGAAGATTGGTACATGAGTGGTCAAAACCAGGGCTAAAAAGTGGTTATGAAGCGGGCTGAAGGAATGCATCGGAGGATTGAACACTGCCCTCTCTCCCTAAGGCATCAAGCGTCCTGTCGTCAGTGTCTCCGGATTCCCAGCAGCGTGGGATCGTGGAGCGTTTCTCCATGCTGGTGGGCTCTTTGGAATCGTTGAGCAGCACACTAATCTATTTTGATTGGGAGGGAGTCGGTCGTATCGGTATGGCGGGATGGGAGGGGTTGCAATGGTGTGGTGGGTGGATGCGAGGCGACCGCCCAAGCTTGTGAAAGCATCAATCGCATCTTTACCTTCGCATGTGAGCAAGGAGAAGGAAAGATAGAGGTTTCGTTTGTTTGGAAAGCAAACCGGTACTGCTGCGGCGGGGTTTCCTCCGCTGGGAATCTGGAAATATACCCGTAATATCGGGCATGTGAGTCCTCCTGGCTGACACGGACCAGAATCCTGCGTGGAGTAGAACTAGATACAGTACAGTAGGGCATTTTTGCACCCCCTGCCCCCTGCTTGTGTGCAAGTGAAAGTGGATGCCAGATTCCCACTTATATACCACCAGCCACACTGGGATCCACTTCGTGCTTCTTGGTGGAGTCAATTTTGGGTGGAAAAATAGAGTTTCTACCCAAAATTTAGCGTGAGTGCAAAGTGGATCATTAATGGATTGGTTCTTAAAGCTCTCCGAGCCTCGTCGAAGTGGGTAATAACTCCACTAGTAAATAGACCCACCAGGAGCCTCCGAAACGTCAGCTAAACCCTGCATATGGTTACGCCAAGAGCGTCCAAAATCCACTTTGCACACAGCAGGGGACATGGGGTGCAAAAATGCCCTAGTGCAAAAGGCCAGCATCGAGATTCGACACCAACATTCGTCGGGCCGTGGAGGCACAGTGGCCCTATCGCAGGATCAAATTGCGAAGTTGGGCTGAATTGAGGCTTTTTTACGTGGACGATGATGTCGAGATTGGCAAGAAAAGGACACACGGACTCCTTCTTGGTCTTTTTAGCTCGCTTATTAAGCGCGCATCCCCCACTTGCTTCCCTGCATCACGGGCCGCCATGCACTTTGTCTGGAGACTGGACCTGCAGCTGCAACTCGTTTACTCCGGAAGCCTCCCGAAGCCCTTTTTCAACGACCAAACGGTCGGGAAGTGGTGGTGAAGACGCCTTGTCAGCGATTTGTATTGTGAATTGATGGACGCCTTTTCGCTTCATACGATCCCAATTTTCCAGAGTTCACGGAGAATAAGCGGTAACTACCGTGCTTAGTGCATTGAGCGCAGCTCGGCAGCCTCCACGGGTCGACGACTCGACGGCAGCATCGTTGGACTCAGAGGGACGTCACAGTGTGCCGTTGGGTATCTATACTTACCACGGCGAGGCATTTTCGTTGCCCGCCACAGCTGCCGTTGGATGGAATGGAACAGAATGGAATTCCAGGCCGGATGGACGGCCACAGATCAGGGTGCGGGAGGCGGGGAGGTCGACTGAACGGCGACGACTAGCCTCCCCGCTAGTACTGATAAAGAGGCAGAGGCCGACTGGATCTTTTCTCACCTACCGCCATCATCACATCACTGACTGGACCTTCAAGTTTCAGGAACACACTAAGCCACTCTACATGCCGCGCCTCCTTCAGGTCAAAGGTAGAAAAAGCTGCAATATTGCTCACATTCGAATACTACTCCCTGACATACCTCCCCAATCCAGATAGACGGCGACCCATTAACAGCTTGCTCCATTAGGAAACCGTTCCCCAGGAAGACAGTCCTCCTCAGCCTTAGGCGACTGCATAGACGATCGGCCTGCCACATGCATCACACCCAGAGACTCAACCAAGATCCACCATGCAGATGCTTTCCCGGAATTGCCCTTGCGGGCCATCGAATGCTGGTCCCCTCTTACCGTATATTCTGTACGACGACAACTCCAATTCCAACGCCAATCCTAAAAACTCCCTTATCAACCAATATACCATTACGTACCACACACCCTCTATGTCCTCGCGACGAACTGTCCGATAGAGCTGTTTATCTCGTCGTTGCACCTCTTTCCCGTCCTCTTCGTCAATCCTGCGCCATTCATAGCCTCTCTGGCCGGAGGGTTGCTGGCGCTGGAGGCCCAAAGAGCGCTCCCATGGGCCCAGAACCAAGAACAATCGAGTCGAGAGACGGTAACTCTTTGCTCGGAGTCATCAGCGGGACCTGATCGTTGTCCGACTACCCTAGCCGTCAGCATATCTGTCTTCGGCAAACTTGTGTGTCCAACGTACCACGTTGCCTTGCTCAGTCTCACCACTCATACGTTGGTTGTCCTGGTAAACTTGCCATGGGGCGTTCCTCGTACTGCACTCATCAGTCTTCACTCTGCAGCTCAAGTGGAGCCAAGTGATAGTTACCGCGTCTGCATTGCTATCTGAATTTGTTGCAATTGACCGCTGATCTCTCTTCTCTTTTCAAGGCCTTCGATAACTTTGGCTCTCATGAGTTTGATCATGTATTGCGCGTGTTTCCTTCTTTGCTGTACCAAGTTGTCATTGTGTCTCCGTTGAAGCTTTTCCAAGTCATCTGCCCCTGATCTATATCCAATCTCTTGCTGCTGAATATCTTCCCATGCCTAAATGTAGAATCAACTTAGTGGAACTGATTAATGGACATCTCAGGGGCACATACCGCGAGCGCGATTCGAATCCCAATGTCCCACTCGTCTGCTGAATTCAACACTTCAAGGTTGCTTAATTTGATGCATTCGGCAGCCGTATGGTCGGCGTCAACCTGTTTTCGAATTTCCTTGGTCCTGGTGCTAAGCGCCGTTGCCTGAGCTGAGAATCTCTGAAATTCGTTGAGATACAACCAGCGAGCTTTCCAAGTCCGGTATCCTCGTCGAGCGGTAAATAGTAAAACCGAGACGAGGATACCCACAACCAAGAAAAGAACGTAAGCTACGCCTGGCTCCATTGATGCGATTGTCGTTGTTGTCGTGTTGAAGCAATATTAAAAGATTGATAGTCACATAAGATTCTCGCCATCATAATAAGTATCTGTTGTTTGTTTATTTCCTAGGAATGCTAGTTCTAGAGAATGCATGTAGCGAGGAATGCGACTATTTTCCAACATCTAAATTACGCGCGCGTGTCTTTTTAATTTCGCTTTAGGGAAGAGGGAAAGGAAAGTCTCAGAATGATGGTTAGGGAAATCTTGGAGCATACCAGTCATTTGGTCGCTTGTGATCTGAGATATCAGGCACAATTGAGTCCTCCCTTGCAAAGTGTAGTTGAGCATTTACCCATACCCATGACGATCGAGCCACAGAATATAGTACCGGATTTCAGAAGGATCTGTTATCGAGTGATTGATGGTCCACCGAAATAGAGCGGCGGGCACAGATGCAGGGCAGGTTGATCACGTGCGTAAGGCAGAGACGGGTTGCTCCGCCCCAATCCCTCCTAGCACAGCTAAATATCATCAATCTCCATGTTGCGTCAATCCCACTCTGATGGGTGTGGTTCTCACATGGCCCCCTGGTACTCGGCATTTCCATTTGGCCAGTTTAGCTAAGGCCTAGGCATCGTTTGGATGAAGACATATATATAGATGGGATGGCTCCTTACGTCCATAGAGAGATTTGTTTGAAATGTTCATCGTGCCGCATCGTCTTCAAGTTTATTATTGGCGCTTTTCCTCATGTACCTCAAGTGATTGTACATACTCGCAATCTTTGAAGGACTTTTGGATGATAACCCAAAGCGAAATTCATTTGAGCTCATGTGACCGCATACTATCACCTTGCTTTCATTCACAGTTCTCCTTCTATGTGAGTTACCTCTTAGTACATAGCTCTCATTTTTAACAGAATATCAGACTATAACCCAAAATTAAAAGGTAGACTGGTAAAGTTTAGTCTCACAAGTCTCCAGATAGTTCTTGACTTGTCCTCGAGACTCACCAGTATGGCTCTAATGCCACCACCGCCACCTCCGGCATCTCACAATCCAATCGGACCTTCGCAACAAGGGGACGATTATGATCACGACTCGGACTCTGACGAAGATTCTGACACGAATACCGCCACCCCTTTAGCGATTTCACCATCTACGCCGAAACGAGATTCTGCAAATTCTGATGAAGAAGCGTCTGAGCGCCTTCTCGGCCAGCTGAGATCAGCTATTGAAAGTTACCCGCCACTTGCCAATTATTGCTGTGGCGGAAGTATCCCCATCTCAAATGCGGCGCGCAGTTCTCCCTCTTTACAAAATTCTTCACAGAAGCCCATCACCTCACCACCCGTGGCATTGAGATTCGACACCCCTTCTGGAAATGTCTCCAAACTCATCCTTCCAGCCCTGACTGAAGGTGAAAAGGGAAAAGGAAGAAGACAAGTGGTAGAGGTGGAAGACTTGCTTGCTGCTTGTAACCCTGATATAGCCGGTGATGATAAAGTTGGCAGGGGTCAACGGGTTAAGATTAGACGAAGTTCTGCAAAGCTAGACAAGGACAAGTTTTCTGTTGATCTTCATCCTGCGGATCTTGGAATTCTAGATTCAATTAAGCAGGTATTGCTGCCAGATCTGAGAGGGCCAAGCCGAGAGAGTCATGAGAGGGAAGGGAAGAGCCTTTGGGAGGGGGTGGGAAGCCAGGCTTGGAGAGATCGGGAAGAGCATTGGGGCATGAGAGCTGAGTTGCATGAGTTGAGCGTACGTACTGTATATAACGTTAAGATTACTATTACTAACTATTTTGGACGAAGGTTTATTTCAGTTCATCGAGTAATTCACAGAAACGCTTTGAGACAATTCCACGCCGCGGAACTCATTTCGCAACATTGGTCGTCTGTCTTCCATCGGCTCACCAAGGTATGTCCTCCTGAGGACTCCCTCCCCTCCTCTCCGCTCCTCTCCCCTCCTACCATATCTCAACACATTTCTTCTTACTAACCACCACCAGGCGGTGGCCAACTAATCCACCACCCAACCGCACAATTCACCCCCTCCGCTTCACCCCCTCAGCGACGCCCTCACAAGACTCTCCTCCCTACATCATCTCTCAACCCCACAATCACTTGGGCCGCCTTCCCACGAACTAGTTCTCACTCCATTCTCCCCATCACATGTGGTCACCTCATCACTCTAACCTATAATCTCTATGCTACTGAGGCCGTTGGTTCGATTCTCCAGCGCTATCCGATTGCGGATCCCAGGTTGTATCCGTTGTTTAGGATTATTAAAGAATTATTAGCAGACTCTGATTTCATGACAAATGGTCTGTTTACCCTTCTCATTCTGTAGCTTAATCCTAGAATCGCGTTTCTACTCAAATTTGATATGAGCCAAAAAAAAAAGCTCATGCCATGGGAATATAGCTGACCTAAACTCAGGCGGCACATTAGCGTACTACACCACCCATCCCTACCACCACACCCGCCGCCAAACCCAACATCATATGCCCTACTCCCTTCTCGGCACCGATGCCATTCTCTTCAGCGTCTTCCGAGCACTGAATCTGAAGGCGATGGTTGGTCCGGTGTTAGGCGATGAGGCGTGGGATGAGTGGGCGCAGATCAGAGAGGAGAAGCTATTCCGGAATATTTATGAGGAGGGAAGAGGAAGGAGTAGCAAAGAAGAGAGCGATGAGGAGATGGGGGAGGAGGGTGATGAGCAGAATCAGGAAGTGAAGGAAGCTACAAAAGAGAGGGTTGAGGACGCTGAGGAGGAAGAAGATGATGAGGAGAGGGAGATGACAAGGGTAGGAAAGGGATGGTGGCGTTTGAAAATGGTGCCTGGAAATGGGAACACCGAGACCCCGGGGGACGATGAAGAAATGGCGATTTTTACCGTTGGCCAGGATCCGAGTCGTGTAAGTTCCCTCTTATTTCTCTCACCTTTCTTGTTACTTCACCTCGACATTTATATTTCTCGAAAATCTCCTTCCCTCATCCCTTCTCACTGCCACAACCTGTACTAATGAATACTACAGTACATCAACAAACACTACCCCCTCCACACACACCCCAACATCACATGGCTCAACGAATCTTCAGACCAGGGCTGGGAAATTTGCATGGTCAATCTGAAAAAACTATCCCCCCTTTCAAAATCAGCATCACCATCGCTGGGTGCGAGTCCGAAAAGCAAGCAGAGAGAGAGACGGGAAAAGGAAAAGATTGATCTTATGTGGCAATACTCTCATGCTGCTATCTTTGCGGAGATCCCGGCTGCGGGGGAGGGCTCGAGGGAGATGGGGCGGGGATAGCGTGAGGGGAGGATTGGAGCTTGGGATGAATTGGTTAGGTTGGGGTTGGAGAGGGTGGAGAGGGAATAGGGGAAGGGGATGGAGAGGTAGGAGGGATGGTAAAGGAGGATGTACCAAGAGATGTATAACAGATCTTCGAGATGAAAGAGGGAAAGGCGATCAAATTGCCATGTCATGGCGATGGAACTTACTGACCGAAAAGAAAGAAAGAGCGTCGAAGGGGGGGTATGATGAGCGCGGGCAATGTGATGGAGGAAGGAATATTGGTAGGATGGGGAAAGTAGGATAGGTTTATGGGATTGGGATGGGGATAGGGATTGGGAGGGTCTTTTGATTCTTTGTTATTTATTTTAGAAAGAAAAGAAAAGAATTATGTTGCTTTTACTATGAGGTTTCTCCTTGGGGGGGGTTTTAATGTTTGGACGCTTGTTTTTGGTGAGAGTAAAGTGGATGGTAAGGTTGAACGATGAAGAGAGAGGGGGAAGAAACGGTACAAGGGATTACTGTAGCTATGTTGGAGGTTACATTTGGAGGTTACTGTAGTAATAGTGAATGAGTGGTATTGGGTACTAAGAGCCTGCTTGCTGTAAGAGATGTTGTATGTAAGATTACTATAGACGTTTCTTTATCTTCTAAAGATATCTAAAATAAATCTAAAGATGATTTCGAAATTTGAGAACCTACCGATAGATTCTTCTCGAAATTATATTTTCAATCTCTCATGTAGCCAAGTCCAATAATAACATCTACTTAATCACCCCCCCATCCCCCTGCCCTACCCCTCCTCACCTCCTCCAAAATCACCCTTCCTCATCTCCCAAACTCCCACTATTTCCCTATCCACCCGGGCGCTTCATCTCTAGCCAAGTCTTATTCTCTCCAACTACCCTATGTTACTTTTCACCCGGTTTGTGCCCCCCTTCTAAACAGCCTATAATGGATTGTATACCTACAACGTCGAAGCGCAGAAATGAGATCGCTTTGGAGGGGATTGTTGGATTCGAGGTGGGTGTAGTATTGTAGGAAAAGCGTTTTATTTACGATGAATATCTTGCACTTAAGAGGGAAATTTGACAAACACAGCCGAAAAGTATAATTGGACGTTGTGAAAAGTTCGTGAATTGAGGGGGGAGATAAACATTGGTAATTTAGGATTACTTGGTGTCTATTAATATTAAGGAGATTCGAAATGAAATTACGACGCAAGGTCATCAAGCACGGCGTTACACTTATACGATGCCAGGGGTTGAAACTGAATTATACGTGAAGATGTGAGGTATCATTCGTCTATGATATTTATAAGCAGAGATGCTGTGAGAATGCAGCTCCTGACCAAAACTCATTCGTCGGACTAGAGTTGCGCACTTGGCTCAAAAATAACGAAAATATCATACAGGACAGTATCGCCAACAAGTATCATTTACGGAACGCTGTTCTCTGAGCCTCGTAGGACGGCGATCATTGCAATCATGTATCACTGCTGCTATCGAACTGAAAACTAGAACGATGGAGATTTCCTCGAATGAAACTTGGTGCGTCGATTGCTCAAAGGGTCGAATGCAAGCTCCGCTTGGGAAAAATTTGCAGGTGCATGGTAGAAAAAGCAAACAGAAGTATTGAAGATTAACGAGAACATGGATATTACCTTCCCGACCACGGGACTCTCACTGAGATATCAGCTTAACCGTTTTCCCCGTCTTCGCACTCTCAATCGCAGCCTCGATGATCCTCAACACATCTCTAGCTTCAGTGGCCTTGACAGGCACAGCATCAGCCCCACCTCCATCTATCGCCCTCGCGAAATCTGCATACAGCGATGCATACGTGAGAGGCTCAACATTATGGCACACAACCTCCGCCGGCTTATCGCCCGCGAGCACAACCAAGGTGCCAGACCTCTCTTGGCCCTCAACCCCAAATCCCGCATCTCCCGGCTTCATTCCAGCTTTCAATTGGTCTTCTTGGACGTCCAGGTGATATTTTTTGTAGCTGCCTTTTGTGCCACGAACCCAGTATCGCAATTGATTGGTTTCGATGCACATCACCCCTGCTTTGGCAGTGACCAAAGGACCTCCATTTCCGTATTGAAGGAGAACAGTAATACTGTCCGGTTCCGTTTGTCCATCATTCCTCTGATTCGAAAAATTGCTGGTAACACTTGCAGGCATGCCGAATAACACGTAGGCTTGGTCAATCAAGTGTGTTCCGAGATCATATACCACACCACCCGCATCTGCCATGCCTAGAGTACCCTTCCAAGTCTCAGGCCTCACAGGCTTGTATCTATCGAAATGTGTCTCGAATTCTACACATCGGCCCAGCATCCCTTCATCCAGCAATTTCTTGACCGTCAGGAAATCCGAGTCCCATCTGCGGTTCTGATATACGCAAATCAACTTCCCCGTTCTTGTAGACAGCTCAACTAGTTCCTGTGCATCACCGCTGGTGGGAACGAATGGCTTCTCGACAATGACGTGTTTCCCACTTATAAGCGCTTTTCTGGTGAAGGAGAAATGGGTATCGGGTGTCGTGGTTATGACGCTTATGTCAATCGAGGAGTCTGCGAATAGCTCATCGGCGGAGTGGTAGATTTTGGCTGTTGGGTGGTCTTTTGAGGCATCATCGTTTAGCTTTGGGGTTCGCTGGACAATGGAGTGGAGTGTGAATTGAGGTGTGACGGCAATAAGAGGAATGTGGAAAACTTTTGCAGACATGCTGCGAGCTGTTAGCTATATATCAAGGTGTTTGGAGGGAATTTGGAGATACGCACCCATATCCTATGACACCGACGTTGTAAGTTTTGCTCGACATTGTTGATGAATTGTCCTACTTGATTACCTGCTGTGGAATTGGATGTGGAGCTAGAAAAAAGGGAAGGAAATGCAGAAGCTTAAGTATTGTTGAAGCATTTGTATGTACGTGATCGGGCGAGTGATGATGGTGGGGTTGGAGGTTGGAGGTTGGAGGGGTTTACCAAAGGGGAAACTGCTCCGGAAGCAAGTACTGTACATCATTGGGACTTGTTGGCCGTTTGCTTACAGCCTTTCTCCATCTCGGATTGACTCCGAACTTCCACAGCGATCATGTTGCTGGGCTTGTTGTGCTCTAAATCGATTCCATAAACACAAACCTCACTCTCCATCCTGGGCCGTCCAATCGTAGATGGAATGGAAAGGGGTCGCAAGATACCGGTACATTGGAATGAAGATCCTGCCGTGGTCTCGGTTTCAATACTCCGTAGGCTGAGGATATACTTCGATCCAGAGCCTACGTAGTACCTGGGAGCTTTCAGGCACCGTCAGAGCCTTTTGGAGAGGAAGCAAGAAGCAGCAGAGGAGGCAGCGCAAAAAAGATGGCTGGGCTCGAGGCAATCTAGCCGGGGGGTCGATGCACGTGACGCCTCCTCCGGTAAGATTCCGGGATTGGGCTCGAGGTGGCGCGCGCTCCGTGCTTCTCATTCGATCCTGGTGATCCCTTCACTTCATCGCATCATATTTCTGGATAAGCTCGCTTTCAATCCGACGGACGCAGCCATGTCCCTGTACCTGTACTGCACGGCCCCACGAAGAAGCTACAGTACTTCGTACTAAATAGAAGCACATCACAATCAGAATCATCACGAGCTGTGGTATGATTGCCCAGTCTGTGCAAACGCGGGAGTGCAGAATCAGTGCCTCAAGGGGGGTTCAAAGCGGTTCGTCCCAGCGCCAGCCAGCCAACCTCTTCGATCCAACTTACTTCATGAAGAAGGGGAAAAGGAGCCTCGTGCTTCCCGTTACCATCACAAAAACACCCTTGACTTCCACCAGTACCGCATTAATTAGTTTAGAACGCCCCCCCTCTCCTGTTTTTAACCTCATTATACCAGACTATCACAAAGAATTAAGGGATAATAGGAGAGTTTCTTCCGTAAACGGAGCCTCTGTCATTTTAGCCTCTATTCTCTCATACATCCTGGCATAATGAGGTCAAAAACGGGAGAGGGGGGCGCTCTAAACCAATTAATACGGTACTTGCGTTTCTAGGCTTTCTTGATTAATCGACGGATTCTTCGGTATTTGTTTGATTCTTACATGCCAAACGTCTCTCATATCCGTGGGGGCCAATTTGTTGGTCCAAGAAACGATTCATGAGTCCTGCCAAGTTGGCTTAGAAGATTTGAAGACCGAGCGCTACAACTTGCTACTATAGGCCGGAAATATTTCAGAAGTGCTTTGGGCATGGCATCTCTCCTTTTTTTGTACCTCTTCTGAAATTCTCGAGACTACTTGACGCGCTTGCGCTAGAAATTTTGGCGCCGTCGTGTTTTTTCCTGGTGCTCCCGCTAGTAGACCGTCACTACTTGAGCACCATAAGCTTCGAGGGCTCGAGCAAGTTCATGTCATGTCCAGGCGTAGCCCAAACATGAAACGAACTTTCTCCTGGTTGGTAGTGCTGTAGGCAACGGTAGCGGCAGCCTATGCAACCCTTATTTCGGGATTTTACTGCAAGCTCATGAGCATGCTCTTAGATCTACATGCTCTTTTGCAAAGCTGCGAGAGTCCACACTTGTTTGGCTTGGACCAGAGAACTTATGAAGAACTCACACCCTCGGTTCATTGAACCTTGAAAGTCTTGGGTCTCTTCTTTCACTTTGTATACTGTATTGTGCCTTGCCATGCATTCTTTTTGGTTTCTCTCGTGCGTCTTTTTGGCTTCGCTAGCCACCGCAGACCTAGCATTCTCAAAGTTTGTGACAACCCTTTCGGAATGCTCTGTAAGGATTCCCGGATCACCCTGTTTCCTTTTCTCGGAGTCTAATCATCAGCAGTTCGATTGTTTACAAAACGACCTGGGACCCGGCACCCTTAGCAACTCGACGAACGCGTGCACAAATGCAACTCTCCAACTTTCGTTGACCACATGTATTCATACCTCATGCAACCGTACAGAGGATGCAGGTATATGGATCTCAAATATATGAAATGTGAGAGTTACTGACTATTCTAGCGAACATTTTCATTAAAGAACTACTATGCGATGGGACGCCTACGTCGCCTACAGAAAGTCGTGGAAGTCAGGTCTCGGCTACTGCGTTTGTGTGTACCTTTCTTGCATTGATAGCTATTGCTACTCGATTGTATTCTCGATATACAGTAGCTCGCGAACTCGGGTACGACGATGGCTGCATGTTTTTTATTGCCATATTCATGATAGCTATGCTTGCTTTGGTTCATTATAGTAGGTATCACTTCTATCATCAAACTTTATGGTGCTGACAAGAGGTAGATGATGTGAGAAATGGATTTGGTCGGCACCTCCCGGACGTGAACCCTCTGCGACAAGCAGAACTCCTCAAGGTATAATCTGCGCCTTTATAATTCATCAGGAACCAAGATCTGACCAAGATCAGATATTTTGTGTTGAATCGATTTTATACTTCATTATTATTACTCTTGTCAAAACATCTCTTCTGTTGTTCTACGTAAGTCCCTTTTATCGAGAAACGGGGAAGAGTGATCCTAACATTTGCAAGCTCCGCATTTTTCCGGCTCGGATTTTCCGAATAGCAGCCTATACAGCTTTGGCAGGCACCCTTGGCTCTGGGATAGCCTTCGTTTTGGTTGCCGGTCTTAGATGTGACCCAGTTTGTAAGTCCTTGAAGTCCCATGTTATGCTGAATTACACTAACAGCGATCTCAGCGGCTGCTTGGGACCCATTGCTTGATGAATCAAAATGTATCAGCTCAAATAGGCTGGCCTATGCGGCAGGGTACTTGGGTATTATCCTCGATTTCTCAATCCTATTACTTCCAATACAGCCATGTCTTGGATTGAACATGGGCGGACTAGCGAAAAAGCTCAACGTTTTGTTCATGTTTGTTGTTGGTACTACGTGAGTTATTTACATCCCACAACCGTACTTTTTGTTGACGATACAAGTGCTACAATAATAAGTATTATCCGCCTCGCTTTCCTTCATACCATAGGAAATACTACAGACCCGACCTGTAAGTCTCATTCTCCCGTCTACAAAATTCCCCATCCTCCAGACTCGCTCTCAATTCCACCTTTGCAGCCAGAGCTTATGCTGATGAGCTGTGCTAGGGGATTACGCCGTTCCGGCGATATGGTCTCTCATCGAGATCTGTGCTGCAACAGTCTGCGCTTGCCTCCCTTCGATACGACAGCTGCTCGGAAGACGTTTCAAAATATTAGATTTTTCGTTCGATCAGGACTTTCCATCCGACAAAGATTCTAGACAGTCGTCACGCCTCGCCTTCCTGAAATTCCCATCACCACCATATGATCGCTACTCTACACCAACCCTATCGGACACTGTAGGGCCGAAATATCACAAGCGAGCCATAACTTTACCCGACGACGCCTTTCTCCCAGACCTCAAAGCCGAATCTCAAGAATCAATCGGCAAACTCATTTGGGTCAATCCTCATTTCGACGAACATGGCAATATCGTCGATACTAACGCTGCCATTAAAAGCCCAGAAGATGCTTTCCTGCGAGGTCTAGCTGCTGATGCGAAGGATGGCAACAGCTGGTTGGACAGAAGACTTTCTCGCCAGTATGGTGGAAGTGTTGATGGAGGTGGAGCGAGGAACAGTAGTTATAGGAGTATACATCGTCGGAGCACCACTAGTGGGACTACTATGGTTATGTCACGGGTCTTAACATCAAGTGGCGAAGCAAGTGGCCAAGAAAGGAGGCTAGAAAGGATAGAAAGTGAAGGAGAAGATGAAGCTAGTGTTGTCGGCGGGAAGAAGCACCACCATACGTGGTCGCTAGGTCTTGACTTCAGTCAGAATAGCACCTTCATTCGGCCTAATCATCTCAGCCACAAGAGCAGTAATAGCGGTAAATGGCTCCAACGGTAACAGAGAGGGTAATTACATATTTTGAGTTTATAGACAATGCACAGCGATTTTAGCACTGATTCGAGGCCAAACTGCGTCTCCCCTTTACTGGGCTTGAAGGATGAACCGTGGTTTCTCGACTGCAGAAACAATTTTTTTTTGCTATGCTTCATTCTTCACCCATATATAAATTCAATTGAGCGACTTTCTTTCACTAATCACAGCACCCTCGACATTCAGATACCCCAATGTTGTAAACTCGTGTATATTTCGATCCCCCCTTCGTCGGAGACAGCACCGTGTCAGCAGGGAGCTAGAACCGAGCGATATCCAGATTGCAGATACCTTTACTACTAATTATTATGCACGGGCAAACGAGGCAAAATATTACTATCATTCAGGATTGAATCTTCGAAGGGCGCTTCAAGCTATTTAATTTGAAAAGGGGCTTCATCACGTGGCGTCCACCAGTTGGCGAGGGAACCGGAATGCTGCCGTATCCACACGTCTTCACCGACTGTCACGGTTCATTTCGCCATCCAAACATCTCTCGCTTATTCAAGTCTTCTAAACCAACATTTCTACAAATATGAAGCTGACCGACAAATCCCCTTCCTCTAAACTTGCTCGATATATTTCACCATTTTCCTCGCGGCTGAGGAAAGGATCGCGAAACCAGTCGCGTCGCCGCCTCATTTGTGCTCGGATCCTTACGCTAGGAGGCTGAAGGCAAGGAATCCCGATCGAGATGCATCTCGTGTGTGTCCTAATGCCCGGTAAATGTGTTTATATCAAATATATAATTAGGTAAGTTCTAGAACACCAAAGCGCTCGCTGTGCTGACATGGGTTGCCCAGACACTTGATATAACAGACGCCTCCATCAATATTCGCTTGATGACTTTCGTCCCAAGCGTGAACCTTGGACGCTACCTTGGGCTTTGACGTGTCCCTCCTAGCAGTCCGGTGTTGTGACTATGGTGTTCGCCCCGATGGTAAATCCTGGATTGTTGGTGGATTTCGGTCGTCATGGGAACTTGAACGAAACATCGACGGCGACAGTAACTCCAAAATGGCAACAGGATCTCGATATTGCCAGGCAATACATGGTTGCTACGCAGAAAACATCTGATGATGATGTTGATGGGAATGATTCTGTGATTCAACAATTCATCTTGGAGATTGAGATGGTGCTCGATACTGCAGCCATTGCGCGAATATCATCAACACTCCGGATGACCGAGGAAAGCCTTGAATACTATCAAAATTTACTTGATATTGATGACGACATCAGGACGACGTATGAAGTGTTGGAGAGACTGGCGGTAATTTTGGAAGGCTTGAAATCCGCACTTGTTCGAGACACTACGGTTGCTATTCCACGGAGGACACTTGATCGATTTCAGCCATGCAAGAAAATTCTTGAACAGCTCTTGACTGGGCTCACAAATATCGAAGTGGAGTTGAATTCAGATCAAATCGTCAAATCATACTGGCCACCGCGCCCTTTCGAGCATCGCGAGTCATTGGTTGACACCTTTCGTAAACGCACGAGAAAAGTACTTCTCAAGACAGTCAGAGAAACGAAGGATAGTTGTAATTTCACGTTGACAGACTTAGACCTGTAAGTCTCCTGTCTTTAATACCGGCAATCTGCTAATACGTCAATCAGTATCATACAAAGCTCTGAACGCACATTACTGGAAAGCTATCTCAAGAAATGGCCTCATAGTGAAGATAATTTGCCAAATCTCACATTACCACCTCTTCAAAGCTCTGGCCGTTTAAAAACATGCAAAGACTGCAGCAAAATCTTCGAATTGAGAGACTTATGGCCGAGAACTCCTGGAATCAACCCCTTTCAGCCAACCGTCTCATTCAACACTGGACTATTGAAGATGTTTGACTCAGCCGGCTCAGGATGTCATTTCTGTCGGATACAAGTCAATAGAATTTTGAGATTGGGTCCTGCAACTGTTGATATCAATCGTGCTCATGTGACATGGTGGAAATTCTGGGATGGTGATCCTAATAGCGATGACAGTTCTGAAGATTACGCATTTAGCAGGGATTTTAGAATTAGGTATTTGACGAAACACTGGGAAACAGTCTATTTTGATTATTATATTACTAAACCACTCACCCTAGAAGATGAAGGTAGGCGAAAACCCCTGGCAAACCTCCAACGGAGGCATCTGTTGATACATTTGCTAACGCGAGACAGCCCGTCGCATTGGCCGTTCTACATCTTCTAGATCGAGTTTAGCTGTTGCCAAATCTTGGATTACGACATGTTCAAATGACCATAAGCTATGCAATGCACCCTCTAAGGAGCTCAAACGACCTACACGGTTGATATTTCTCGGCCCAGGGGAAACAATCGAACCCAGGTTGGTCGAAGATAAGGACCTCGGTATCAAAGTCAGATATCTGACTCTTTCTCATCGATGGCCAGAGCGGCATCCTGCAAAACTGTCAACGACCAACTACTCTGGCCTCATCCAACGGATTCCACAAAGGTCACTACCGAAAGCATTTCTCGATGCAATGAAAATCGCTCATCGATTGGGGTTTTTGTTCATTTGGATTGATGCCCTTTGTATCATGCAGGACTCTGATGTCGACTGGCAAAGAGAGATATCTAACATGGCAGATATCTACGCAGGCTCGTGGTGCAATATCGCTGCAACAGGAGCCATCGACAGCACCCACAGTCTTCACGCAGAAAGAAACCCACTCCAAGTAGAAGGCTGCGTCCTCAGGGACAAAATCACAGCCCTAACCTTCAAAGTAGAACCCCACGACCAAGGAGCCCGAAGTTGGGAAGGCTCAATTTCGAGCTCACCCCTGATGAAGCGAGCTTGGGTCCTACAAGAACTGGCACTGGCACCAAGAACACTGCATTTTGGCGCCGATCGTCTATTCTGGCAATGCAAAACGCAAAAGACTTCCGAGACTTCACCTTCAGATCTAGATATTACGTTTAAACGCTACCATACTGGTCTCCAACCGCGCTCCCCTCCAGAACGAAAACACTATGGTCCTCCAGGCTGGGCCGAAACCGCGCAGCAATACTCAAAACGCAAACTCACCTTCCCAACCAAAGACAAACTAGTCGCTATTTCCGGCCTTGCCAAAACATATGGCGACGCTGCAGATTACTTGATAGGTCTCTGGAAACCAAATTTCATTTTCCAGCTTGCGTGGTGCGTTATCCATACGAGAGGATCGGAAGCTAAGCCCTCGCCTTTGCAAGCGCCGTCTTGGTCATGGGCCTCTGTAAACCATGAGATTACATACGCTATGATGCCCCCAGAAGGAAGAACCCATACACCACTCGCCCGCTTTCTCGACACCATCGTGACATTCTCTTCCGAAGATCCATTCGGTCACGTCCACGAGGGAATCCTCCACATCGAAGCACCGCTCATCTCTGTACGTTTCAAATACATCTCGCCACGGGCCTACTCTGGCCAATACTTTAATGGCAGCATTTTCATGCTTCCTTTATACAATGAAACGACAACTGGGAGGTCTTTGGCTATTGACTTTGACAAGGATTTTGAATTTGAGAGTCGCGTGGATTTGAAGGAGAACTACTTGGTGCCGCTGTACGTGGAGACGGAGAAAAGGAGTGGGAAGAGGTTGAGGGTTTATGCGCTTATTGTTGAGAAAGCGCTGAAATTTGAGAGGAAGAGCGAGTTTGTGAGGAGGGGGTGCGTTTGTGTGGAGGGGAGTTTTTGGGTTGAGAATTTGATGAAGTGCTGTAGGGCGTTTGGGGAGGAGGATGGGGATGCCGGTGCCAGCCAAACCGGTTTGGCTGGCTTGAGTGGCGTGGGTGGTGAGGAGGAGTTAAGTTTTGTTGGAGAGATGGAAGGCTTTCCAATATACAAAATCACGCTTGTTTGATAGAAGGTTGTGGATAGGGTTCCTTTACGCGGTTCATGTAGATTTTTAGAGGTTTCAGCAATGCAGCATTGGTGGTAGTTTGGGGTTGGAGTTGTATTTAGCGAGAGATTGATGGGTTTTGTATGGGTTAGGGATTGCAGCACTTGTGTATTGTATCTTGGGCTTTCAGTATTCATCGGACTCGGGGCTTTACTCTAGAATTTTGTCAATATACCGTCCGATTATCTACTACAGTAACTCAAATTTCACCATAGTCTCTTTAATCCTCTGATTAATCCCAGGCCAATCAAAAAAGTACTTGCTATCTATTGGTTATTTTGCTATCAACTCTCTTAATAAAGAGCACAAAGCCAGATGGTGTATCAAACAAAGTCTGCAGAAATTCAGGGGTTAAGACAACTGAGGAGTGGGGGAGGGGGGTTTAAATACGACCCGGCTATAGTTGTATGCGCGACTCTTTTATATTCTTAGGAATTTAATGCGTGTACTATATTTGTGCGCGCCCATTAGTTTTACCTCTTACTTTCTTATTATAATGTGTTTTAGGAACGCGAATTCTTTACGAAATCAATAAATTCTCCCTAGTTTTATTTAATAAATAATATATATTCTATTTAAATAGTTTTCTGTAGTTTTTGTTTCTATTATTCGAGTTTTCTATAATAATTTATTTATATTAAGTATTGAAATAGTGAAAATACGATCTAAAAACCTAATGAAAAAGTTAATTAAATTAGTATTTATTATTTCTGGTTTTAAAAAAGCTTATATTATAAAGAAAGCTTTTAAATCGACTCTTAAAAAACCTTTTTTAGTATTTAAAGACTTTTTAGTTCCTTAGAAATTCTTATTAAAAAAAGCTAATAAGTTTTGAGGTTTTATTTTTATTTAAAATCTCCTTTCTTTTTTGAAATCTTTTAAATTCTTTTCTATTATTAAAGATACTTTTATAATAGATGGCTCTAAATTTAAAGAAGAAGAAATTAATGAATATAATATTTTTAAAGATAATAATAAAATTAATAACTTTCTAGATAATTTTAAAGATAATAAGGAAATTATTTTTTTAAAAGATATTAATAAGGATAAAGGAGGGGTAATAGAAGATAAAGATAAGTAAAAAGGATATAAAAATAATAAAAACGATAATAATAATAATGATAATAACGAAAACGAAAATAATTCCTTTTTTTTTAAAGATATTATTTAGGTTATATAAATATAATTAAAATAGATTAAAATAGAAATAAACTTTAAATATATTATTAATAGAAAGGTTATAAAGGTTACATTAATATTCTTAGATATAATAGAAGCTAATTTAAAAAGTTATGATTTTTTTTTTAAAATCTTAAAAAGATTTATATTCGAATATTAATAATAATATTATCTTTTTAAATCTTATTCTATTAATTAGAAAGTTATTTATAAGCTAATATATACTTTTAATATATTTTTTATTAATTTATATAAATATTAAGCGATATTAAAAAGGTTTTTATATTATAATTTAAAGCCTTAAAATCCTTTTAAAATAAAATTGAATATTAATTAGATTATAATTAGTTTATTTAGTAATATTTAATCTTTAATTAATTTATTAACTTTAAAATCTAAAGGTTGATTTAAGAATAAAAGTAAATCGGAATCTATATAATAAATTGATCTTTTAAATAATAAATCAATTAATATTAATACGAATAGAATTCTTATTCTAATTAAGAAAAAATGAAATATAAATATAAATAAATAAATTAAAAAGATATAAAAGGAATTGAATTTAATTAAAAAATCAATTAAGGTTAAAAGATTATTAAAAGAGAGATAAATGTTACAGGTCCAGATCTGTGACCCTTAAGTAGTCGAGTAGCATATTGGACTTCCATCCAATAATAGTCCCTTTTTGGGCAGTTCACTGTTGGTAGCCTGTGACAATAAATCTATTAGGACTTATATTATAATAAGGATTAATTATATTATATAATAGGTAAAAAGAAGAAATATTTTAAAATATTAAAAATATAATTTTATAAATAGGTTTAATTTTAGGTTAAAAATAAAGAAGAAATTATAAGGGAAGAAAAAAAGAGAATAAGCTTTTCTAATCTCGAAAACTTATTATATAATTATTTTATTATTTAGGTAATAGATAATAAGGCTCGATTAAAATCTAAATATATTAATAGAAAAAAAATAGATTTTAAAAATAATTCTTTTTTGAAAAAAGAAAAAAAACTATAATTATCCTTAAACGCTATTATAATTACTATTATTATTATTTTAATTCTTTTATTTATATATATTACGAATAATATTTTAATTATATTTTAATTAATTTCTTTTTAATTTTATTTAAAAGAGTTATTATTTTCTTAATTTATATATTATTTATTTTATTTATTTTTTTATTAGTATTTATTATTTTAATTATATTAAGTTCCCTTTTATTAATTATTATTCTAATATTTATAGAATTCTTTTTCTTAGGCTTATAATTATTTCTTATTTAATTAATATTTATTATCTTAATTAATAGGCTAATATTATTTTTTAAATAATTATTTCTTTTATTTTTACCTTTCAAATTAATTAAATTAATTAATAAATTAAATATTTATTTATATTTAAAATTCTTTAATTTAAATAAAGAATAATAAGAAGTTATTATATTAGTTTAAGTTATAGTTTAATAGGATTATATTTATTAATAGAAATATTGATAATGCTTTTAATTTAATAATTAATTATTGAATTACTTTAAATTAATTATAATTAATAAATATTAAAAAATTTATTAATATTAGTTTTAATATTAATATTTTTTAATTAATCCAACTTTGAATTTTTAGTTTTAAAAGAGATTTTAAGGCTTTAGGTTCTTTTTTTTTATGGTAATAAAGGTACCTTATATACCTTATTATAAATCTTTTTTTTTATTTTAAAACTTTAAACCTTTTAAAAATATTAGATCTTTTAATACTTATTATTTATAAGAAATAGTAATCCTTATCCCTTTATTTTTTTTAACCTTAATAAAAGTGAAATTAATATTAGAATAAATAGAATAAACCCTTAATTTTAATTTAATAGAGAAATATAAATAATTTGATTTAAGAATAAAAAGGCTAATAGTTATATACGAAATACTTCTTTATATATTTTATAATTATTTAATATTTCTTTTATATTTTATTTTTCTTTTATTTAAATAAAAAAGGTTTAATTTAGTATTTATTATAGTTTTATAGGTTTTTAATTTAATAAATAATATGGATTTATTTAACTATTTATGATTTTTTACTTTACTTAATAATTCCTATATAAATAATTTTTTCTAACTCTTAAAAATTTATTCTTATATTTATTAGAAATCTAGCTTTATTTTAATATAATTTCTAAGAATAAATCTTAATAAATAAAAAGTGGATTATTAAAATAGTTATAATATTAAAAATGTTATATTCTTTTATTAACCTCTTTAATAATTAAGGTTTTAATTTATATTAACCCTTTTATTTCTTTTAAAGATTCATATAATAAAATTAAAAAAATAAAATTTTATTTATTATTTTATTTATAAGTTTATTCTATTAATGCTTTTTCGTTTATAACTTTCTTAACTTTATTTATTTTATTTTTAAAAGAAGCTTATAATTTCTATTAAATAATAAAAAAGAAGAAATAAAACCAACTTTTATTTTTATTATAAAGAGTAGAAATGATTAAAAAAATAATAAAAGTTGGCTTCACTAAAATAAATAAACTAAAGGATAAAATAAATAATTATTATTTAATTGAATATATATTATATAAATCTAATTATTTATATTTAAAAAAAATAAAATATAATAATTCTTAAAATAACCCTTAGTTCTTTTAATTACTTTTAGCCTTATATATAATTCTTTAATAGTTTAATTAAAAAATATTTAATATATTTTGAAATTCCTTTTTTCGTAATAATAATATTAATATATAAATATTTTAAGATTTATAAAGTTTGATTTAACTAGATTAAAATCTAAAAAATAAAATAGAAAGAATTATAAAATCACTTTAAATTTATTATAAATATCTTTAAATTTATTTTTTATATATTAGAATATATTATCTATTATAATAATCGATCGAAAAGAGGGGTAAATATTATAATAAAAGAAAATCTATTCTTAAAGGAATTTTTTGAATATTTCGATTATTAAATTATCTTTATATATTTAGATTACAATATAATCTTTAAGAGTATGAATTAGAAGATAAGAAATTCGAGTTTAATTAATTAATTATTATTTAATTTTAGTTTAAATATTAGGATAAGAATAATTATAAATTCTCTCTTTAATTCGATTATTACTCCTAAATTCGTCTATAAATATTAGTTATTTACTAATAAATTTCCTAATTATTTTTATCTAATATTCTCTTAAAAATATTCTATTAATAAACTTTAATAATTAATTATTTCCGTATTAAATTAACCTATTTAATATAATAATAAATCGTTATTTAATAAATATCGATTTTATAAACGTTTAAAAGAAACTTTATAATCTTATTCTAATAGAATATAAGATCGATAATAAGAATTATTAATATATAATTATTTATTTTCTAAATAATTACTTTATATTATCTTAAAAATTTTAGAAATTCTTTTAATTATAAATAGTTTTAAATATTATTAATAATTTATTTAATAGTAGAAAATTTGTATATAATTAAAGCTTTATTTGAATTTAGTAAATCTTTGATTAAAGTATTTTTCATTTTAAGAATTATAGGCTTTAGAAGGTAAACTAATATAATAGATAGAAAAAAATTAAATACATAGAAATAGAAGTATAATAATTGTATTTTTAATTAATAATTATTATTTTTGGAGGTGGTTGAGATGAGATATTTTAATTTCTAGAATTTTAAGATATGTTTAACGTATTACTTTTAGTAGGCACGTAGAAATGTGGTGCGCGCATTAAATTCCTTGGAATGTAAAAGAGTCGCGCATACAACTGTACCGTAGCCGTTCCGACTTCCCCACACCCGATCCGTCTCATCCCAGCAACAACTCATAACATCCATCCGCAACAACCTCACCCCAGATCGGTCTCAATACTCATTCCGGTACTGAGTATTCGCCTTCATCCACGATGAATGTTCTTCTCCGGCGCCTGTGCGCACGGCGTTCCTTTTACCCCGTCTCCATCGCAGCTCGGCGCTTTCTAACAACAAATGCGCCTTTTCTGGGAGTTGGAAGCTCGTCTTTGGAACCCATTTCCGCCTACACCAAGGACAAAATTACCGCACCGAGTGCTCCGACCGCGGCCGACAACTCCCAAATATCGCCGTTGCACCCTCAGCTTTGGCCCGGCTACAAAGTAGGGGATGAACTACCAATCGTCAGCAATCAAGTTTCGTTTATACTTCACTGGAAGAACCCTTTGATTCCAAGTCTTTATGACCTTCATGCGATGTACGTTTGTCTGCGTGTTGCTACTTTTCTGACGACTATCAAAGCTCGCTTGCTAACAACCTGCATAGTCCTGGAATATGGTTGAGGTAATTTTCAACCAAGATGTTATGGAAGTTCATATGATTAATTCGCTTTATCCAGAGACCAATGCCGCTGCTCTAAATGTGTCAATCCCGATACACTGCAGAAGGCGTTTGACATATTTTCAGTAAGTTTCTCATTCTGATAGACTTGGAGGTTATCGAGTCCTTGGGCTTGCTGTCCGATCGGGCAATTGGCGCACGCTTCATATTTCGAGGTCAACTTTCAATAAGTAATACCATGCACCAACGTGGTGGTCTACTTTACAGGTTTACGTACAATACAACCTCTGCGGCTGCAACCCAGTCTCGAAAAGGGCAGGAAGGGAACGTCGATGTACCACCTGTGCTGCATACAGGCGGAACCATGTTTTTGTATGTTCGGACAAGTCTAACATCCTATAGCTTCCTGGGATCATGACTCCGAGCAAAATCGTCGTGGCCGCTGAAGGTGTTCTAGTGACATGTACGTATACCGAAATCTACGTGCAGTTCATTGCTGATGCTTCCGCAGGGCAAGACGAGCACCAAAGCTCATATCCTTGGAACTGGCTTTATTCGCATTTTCCGAAAAAACAGCACCTCCTTTCTAACCCATCCTCCTCCTCAGAGTCAGTCTATTGGGGATCTGAGATTGCATCACAGCCGCCATCTGTACATTATGATGAAATTATGGCTAATGATAAGGGTGTGGGCCACTGGACGGAGAAAATAGTCAGTTTGAACAGTCATTCCCTGAGTCTTTACTAAAATATATCAGCGCAAGTATGGTTTCTGCTATGTTGATGGCTGCCCAGTCTCTCCAGAAAAAACTCAAGAGCTGCTTGAACGAATCGCCTTCATACGAGTAACGCATTATGGTATGTTGCAACAACATTATACATCTCTGGCTCACTGCTAACACAATCAGGTGGCTTCTACGACTTTACATCAGATCTTACCATGAAAGACACAGCCTACACCTCGCTCGCTCTGCCAGCACACACAGACACCGCCTACTTCACTGATCCTGCCGGTCTACAAATGTTCCACCTTCTCTCACATACCGAAGGAACCGGTGGAGAATCTCTTCTCGTTGATGGTTTTAAAGCCGCTATGACTTTGCGTGAAGAGGATGATGCTGCGTACAATGATCTGTGCCAGTATAATATCCGATGGCACGCTAGTGGCAACGAAGGCATCAATATCACATCTGCGAGGGACTTCCCGATTTTAATGAGCGTCAAAGATTTTTCAAGGGGCCAACTCCGACAAGTAAGATGGAATAATGATGATAGGGCATACATTCCTGGTTTTGTGGGTATTACAAAATGGTACAAGGCCGCGAGGAAGTTTAACGCGATCCTAAAGCGGAAAGACATGGAATATTGGTCCCAGCTAGAGCCCGGAAGACCGCTAAGTACGCTGATCTACTCGTCCTGTCCGGCACCCATTGTATAAAAAGCTAATCAAAACCTCAGTCTTCGATAACTGGCGCGTGCTCCATGGTCGTTCAGCATTCACAGGCAAGCGAAGAATGTGTGGTGGATACAGTAAGTCCGGCGCCGTACCCTCTCCTAAAACCCCGCAACTTCTTAGTAGAATCAAGCAAGTCTGACGAAGTACACGCAGTAAACCACGATGACTACATGTCCCGCTGGCGCAACACAAACTTCTCCCACGAGGATGTCCTTATGCAAATGACGACGCATAGGTAGTCATACATGGCCGCTGTAGCATCTCAAAATGCAATCTCCCGCGAATGGCTTGGATGAAGGGGTGGAAAGTCTTCATAACCGGGTCAAGGGTAGCTTTCAACACTCCCCAAACTTTTGTCGTCTGGGTCAACCACCAGGTATAGCACGTGCTCTGTCCTCACCTCGAACTTAGAGGGGAAAGAGGGCCAAAATTCATTTAGAATGACTGGCAATACAACCTGGAAAGAAAGATAGTACCTAGGTAGATATAGCGTCTAGGACCACATTGCAAAGAGCATACCGTCAATAGTCGTGGTAGTTAGACTCCGAATCCAAGACAAAGTTTTACTTTGAATGGCAACAGCGATATCTCTCCGTCGCTGGGCAACAGAAAACCTATCATAGTTGTAGCATAGCAATACTAAGTTGTACAAAAAACAAAAAACAATATATGTACTGCACTGCTAGATCGTCAGAAGCACACACTCTTATCTATAGACATCCAACTCTCTGCTAGAGATATCTCCTAACCCCAATTACGCTCCAAAATGGAAACAACTTATCACCTAACAACACTCGCCCAAATAAAAGCTGGCAAATAGGGAAAGATAACAAAAGAAGATACTGTATCGATGTCCATGTGGAGTTTAATTTTGGATTGAATGTTACTGGCTCTAAGTGTAGCATTTGAGAGGGCATGAGGGACGGGCAAAAGACTAAGAGCGGCAAAGAAGAGAAGAGGGGACAGCCAAGAGAGAATCATAGCCATTAAATTATGAAGTTACTATCCCTCTTTACCCCGTAAAGCCCCACGAAAAGCACTAACAGGCAAAAAGCCCCATAACTTCCAGTCAAATATCCAGATTTCCCGACTTGCTTCAGCTCACTTCGTTTCCCAGCCCAACACCCCCTTTTCCCCACCAACCAAGTTCTAAACCCACCCAATTCAAAATCTCAACTCCCAATCCAATCCCAATTAAACCTAACCTAATCACGTCAAACTTCACAAGCCATGAAAGCTAGACAAAAAGCACAAGCTTGATCGATATTTTACAAGCTTAGTCCAGAAGTACTATGATTGGATTGATTTATTTTACTTTGAACTACAGTAGCTATAAAGTTTTGAAAATGGGATCTCAATGCTGTTCAAAGGGAGGCCCAGTTCATCAGAACTCGTTTGATACAGAGTCTCTCACATGAATCCGTGATGTGGCTCGGTGAAATAGAAGTGTCTGCATAATCTACTTCTAATTGTGAACCAGCAGTTAGGCGCAAAGCCTCTTCTGTCAGTCTCAAATCAGTTGCCCAGTAAATGGAGACCAAAGAAAAAATTATAAAGCTTGCTCAAATTCATAATTAGCAAGAAATGCCATTCGCTAACTGTCAACCGAAAATATGTCCTGCACCAGACACCTATGTTTAATGCCCATAGCCTGAGAGCAAAAGTCTGATATCCCAAACCAAACTCCGTGTATGTGTCGCGTCAAAGGTTCATAAAAAAAGGAAAGAGGATGGCCGATTAAATTATGGCTCTCCTAGCAATCTGGCCGTAATGTCTCCCATATATGCCTCCTCAAGTTCGTAATCCTCCCCCTGGTTCTTATCAATGTGAACGTACTCAAATGCCTCAACCACACGGTCAATATCGAATCCCATGTTGACAAATCGATCGATCAGATCCTTGTTGTATCCATGGTATCTCCTCAGTTCCTCTTCCTTTGAGATAGCATGCTTTGACTTTGGCTTGACTGGCGTTGGATTCTGAGCGGATGATGTGTCCCAGCCCGTTCTTGGTGGTGCAGCAGCATGCTTGATAGCCCATTCACGTGCGATACGCTGAAATAGCTCCGGATTGTTCATAAGCATATTCGCCACTTCGGCATCTTGAGGGTCTTTGGGTTCTGGTGTACTGAGGAGTGATTGAAGGGAGAGGAGGGCCGATTTGATAGTTAAGACCGGAGACCAGGCTGAACCGAGAGTATCAAGGCAGATAGCACCCTAACATTTGTTAGTTTGGCCAGCTCTTTTGGTGGGAAAATGGATAGATAAGGTAGTTCTGTGATAGGCATTTCTCAAAGCGGGGGTTGTTAGAAGCATAAACCCTAGAAGCATACACCCGACAGCATCTACCCGTTACCAGGAGTTGTCGGGTTTTCGCAGTCTCTTCCGCTATGAGAAAATACCCGCCACAAAGCTGCCTTGTCCCAGAACATACGTACAGTCTGGCTGCTGACATTTGGATGCCATAACTTTGTCGTGAAGAACATGATTGGAGGCCGAAATGGGTATTCCTGAGGAATCTTTATGTCCACAATGTATGTTCCCCCTTCATATGGTGTATCGGGAGGTCCGGGGAAAGTAGCCAGCAGATGCGACATATCTCCATCACTAGAAGGCTCGCAGAAGATTCGAGAGTCGGTATCCTTTTGTATATCTGCAAGCTCCTTTGCGACTCGGCGGGCACGGTTGGAAGCCATCTTTCTTTGCAAGGTCTGCGGCGAGTATCTAGACACCTAGGTATGCTGATAGGGTTTCTAGGAAGGATATCTCAACCTGATGCGCGACTAACAATCGGGTGGAGCGGGGTTCGTATGGATTTCGCAACTATGAGGATGCGTGCTCGGAGTGAAGGTCGGGCGGAGGAGAAGAGCAGTCAAAAGGAGCTGACAGTGGGGTATCGTTCAGCCTGACTCCGATGTGAATCAGCAAAGTTTTGGGATTGGAACTTTCTTGGTGATGGTGATACACTTTTCAGTTAAGGGCGGGATGGCAAGGCACTCACAAGAAAGCCTTACAAGTGATTGAGTGGGGAGTTCAGCTGCTGTGATCAGTTTTAGACGGGTTTGGCGGGGTATGCGACGCTACTGGGAAGTAGTTGCTAGTAAGTAGGTCCTATCTGAGGTGGCACAGGTAGCACTGCTTTGTAAGTGAAAGTATTGTACTACCAAAGAGAAATACTCGGGTAGTATAAACAAGAGCTCAGTGTTGTCCTTTTGCGATACGTGTCCCAGTCATAAACACTTCAAGGCTGCAGCACTGCAGCACCACCACTCGATATCTGCAAGTCAAGGACGAGAGTTCCTGGCGAGTGAGACCTCAAGTCAAGCCAAAATCGTCCGTGCACAATCGGCCTTGGACACCTAAAACGCCGTGTCAGGTGTTTGGTCTCTTGGTGCCTTGCCGAGTTAGCTTGAAGCCTCAGGCACTCAGCCCTTCGAGCCGCTAGCGCCTTCTTGCCTTGCCTCGCGTTGTCTGTCGCCTGGCGTAAACTGGAGCTCCATTACAAACAGCCTGTGCTTGATATCCATCAACAACCTCAACTTCATCACCAAAACCAGGCCGATACCTCTAGATCGGTTCTGCTGAATATCCTTTACATCGTACTTGCGCTTAATTCTCTCGTAGGAGAGTTGACGGCAAGATGGTAAGCTCTTTGAATCCCCGAAGGAAGCAATCAATACTGACACTCTCAAGGGAAATCAGCAATCTGGCATGGGTGGTGCTGGACAAGGCGGAGATAATGGTCAAGAGAAAGACAAGAAGGTGCGCATAGTTCTATGCGATGCTGAATCTGATAGTCCTTCGTATGCAATACTGATCGCCTTGCGCTTATAGAAGGAGAAGCCAAAGTACGAACCACCGCCACGACCTACAACTAGAATTGGTCGCAAGAAGCGCAAGGCTGCTGGTCCCAATGCCTCTGCAAAGCTTCCCGCCGTCTATCCTACATCTCGATGTAAGCTAAGATACCTCCGAATGCAACGCATCCACGATCATCTACTTCTCGAGGAAGAATATGTCGAAAATCAAGAACGTCTGCGAAAAGCAAAGGCAGCCAAGGATGGAGGTGCTCCAGCTACTGCCGGCGGTGATTCTGACGCACTCGACCGAAATGCTGACGAACGAGGACGTGTCGATGATATGCGAGGAAGCCCGATGGGTGTCGGTACCTTGGAGGAAATGATCGATGATGACCATGCTATTGTTTCCAGCACCACTGGACCCGAGTACTACGTCTCGATCATGTCTTTCGTGGATAAAGACTTGTTAGAGCCGGGCGCCAGTGTCTTGCTCCATCACAAGTCCGTGTCCATTGTTGGTGTCCTCACTGATGATGCCGATCCTCTTGTTACGGTTATGAAGCTCGACAAAGCACCAACAGAGTCTTACGCAGATATTGGTGGTTTGGAGTCGCAAATTCAGGAGGTTCGGGAGTCGGTCGAATTGCCTTTGCTTCACCCTGAACTTTACGAAGAGATGGGCATCAAACCTCCAAAGGGTGTTATTCTTTACGGTGCACCAGGTACCGGAAAGACATTGCTGGCAAAGGCCGTTGCAAACCAGACAAGTGCAACATTTTTGCGAATTGTCGGCAGCGAGTTGATTCAGAAATACTTGGGTGATGGACCACGACTTGTTCGACAACTGTTCCAGGTTGCTGCGGAGAACGCTCCATCGATTGTCTTCATCGATGAGATTGATGCCATTGGAACAAAGCGTTACGAGTCTACATCTGGAGGAGAAAAGGAAGTCCAACGTACTATGTTGGAGCTTCTCAATCAATTGGATGGTTTCGATGATCGAGGTGATGTCAAGGTTATCATGGCAACAAACAAGATTGATACTCTCGACCCTGCTTTGATTAGACCTGGTCGTATCGATCGAAAGATTCTTTTCGAAAATCCCGATCAACACACCAAACGCAAGATCTTTACGCTCCACACATCCAAGATGTCTTTGAACGAAGATGTTGATCTCGAAGAATTCATCAGCCAAAAGGACGATCTGTCTGGTGCTGATATCAAGGCTATCTGTTCCGAGGCCGGTCTGATGGCTTTGAGAGAGAGACGTATGCGTGTTCAAATGGCCGATTTCCGGGCTGCTAGAGAGCGTGTACTCAAGACGAAGAGTGAGGGAGAGCCAGAGGGCTTGTACTTGTAGGATAACGAGGGTGGAATGATGATCTGAGCACATGACTGCTTCAATTCGTGGCAGTGTATTTTAAAGATGATAATGCGAGCCTCGAGTGGCCGATGACCTCAAGGAATTGCTTGCCTCTTGCTCTTTTTCTCTGAATCTTTGACGTGAAACCTTGCAGCGCTAAAATATGTCGAGAAGATTTCTTTCCACTAAAGTGAACTTATTTGTTTGAATTTGCCTGCTTTGATTATCTGAAATCAGCAGAACTACTAGCATGCTCTCGCATGCAAACTTTACATAGGAGGTGATAAGTCTTCCTTCAGATGAGGCCGGCGTATACCGAGTTCTTTTGATCATTGCCAGATTTTGATCTTGGATTCTTTTGGGGGTGATTCTTACAAAGCACAAATTACGTGGGGGGGGGGGGCTTGTTGTTGTTGTTGTTGTTATTATTAACGTCTAGGCTCAAACAATAAGCAGGACCTCCCAGGGGGTACGTAGACGTGCTAAGCTAAGGTGGGTTTAATTTACAATATCCTCCTCAGTCATAAAAACCCCATGGGGAAAAATATATTCTGGAAGCTTGGGTCTCTGGTCCTTCGGTGTAGGAATTGGAATAGCCTCATCCAAGCACGTGCCTAGGCACGTGTCAAAGCTAAACCATCCCGCAGTGCTATTGTTCATCGTAACTGAGCCTCATTCAGTATTTCAAGGGCGGGGCCTTCGCAGGCTCGTCATGGCAAACCCTCCAAATCCGATTCAGGTGGGTGCCGGGTGTGTTTGGCCATATACCGTAGTACACGTGATCCACCCCAGGTAGACCGAAATAAACCTAATGAGGTGGATCAGAGGGCCTATACGAGCCCTACACCCACACACACACACACAACCCTCAATTCCCAAAATAAACCCCAATATTCAAAATCCAAAATCCAAAATCCAAGCCAAAACCCATATCGCATATCCAGAGCTTTATTCTTCACCTAACCGGCACTTCTTCTTCGTTCATATATAACACCACCCTCATCCGTACCTCCTAACCAGAACCAGAATCTTCGTAAACCGGAAAAGCATATATAATCGAAAAGAGCTCTAGGAGCTAAAGAAAAGAAAAATCGATAATCGTAAATAGAGATTCGGATTCGAAAGGAGGATTCGAAATAGAGGATCGTCGGAGGAAAAGAAAAAGAATAAAGAGCGAATTAGTATACAATTTGGAACGTTTTTTCGTACATATATAACAGGAATCGTATATTCTTCAACAGTGCAACCCAGTAGGGCTACAGTGTTTGATCGACGAATCGATCGTACGAGGGATCTCTTTGGCTCTGGAATAGTATTGCAAATGAATGCTCAACTCCAGGTTCGTAGCCGCCGCCGACGTACAGGCAGAGATTTCGACTTTGACAGCCAAAGGGGGGGGGGGCTGCCTTTTTTAAGGGGTAAACCGGGTAACCTAGTTGTGAAAAAGTAACACAGGGTAAGTTGGAGATAATATGAATTTCAGAATTCACTCAATTCAGATTCACCGCCCGGGTAGCCGTGCGTGAATAAGGAGATGGTGGGGGATGAGAAGGGGGGTTGTGTTGTACTTCATTCCCACTACTCTACAGTACGCTTAAGCTTATAAAAGCAATGGACAATCTTATAAATTCGAGTGTCTTTTTCCGTCGCAAAAAGGTGCCGGCTAGAACCGAGGGTTATCCAGATTGAGCAATGGACCTATACCTTCCAAAGTATGATCTACGCACGGGAGATCTCCCAAGAACTGCTCAACAAGAAGTGCCAGCTTGGCGCAGTGGAAGGTTTGTGAAGTCCTGCTTGGCGATGGACTTGGCATTCACGATATCACTGAGTGAAGTTTTGCTGCTGAAACGCGAGGTGTTACCAAATGCCAAATGCATAATGTTGATGTTTTTGATGGGGATTGGAATTTGAAGGTAGAGCGCTGGTGAGACTATTCGTACGTTGACTTACTCATGAAGCAGCTTCCCAGTCTGCAGAGGGATTCAATCCAGTTTGCTCGACGTGGCGAATACTTTTCATTTCAACAAAATAAACTCTTGTATTCAAAGTCTCTACCTCACCGGGGAGCTTCTTCTAGTTCTATGCATAACGTCTCGAGAAAGACGGATGCTCTATGCCGCTTTCCAGAACGCCAATCGAAAAGATTTTTCCCCAAGTCCAATTGAAGGGAAATTCTACCCTGATGCGTGTTCCAATCCCAAATGAAAACCGTCCGTAACTCCGATTATGCAACGTCATTGCAGCGATTTTCATCCGCAACACTCTTCCTCTTTGCATGTCCTCTGCAATCCCCACCAGCGCGCAAAGACACGTTAGAAACCCGGAATCGGCTTCAATCTCAAACCGTTGAGTGCAATGCCGTTGAGGCATAACACTCGCTCCAATTTCCCCAGCGGTTCTCTGTTCATCCCATCTCTCTTCAATGCCCCTTATTCTCAAACATCCTCCTCCCAGCCAACATCCCTCCGACCCTCTCGCCACCCACACTCTCCTTTGCCAATCCTCTCATCACATCGCCGCCCATCCCTCCGGCACCTCTCACGAGAATTTCCTTGAGTGAAAAGAGCACCGTCACAAAAATTGCGTAACTCAACGCACACAGAAGTAACGTGACCAAAGCTGTGCGCACTTCTTTCATCGTTTTCGTGCTCTTGGGTTTGTTGGATTTGGAGGAGAAGTTCCGAGCCTGGAGAGTAGTGGTTGAGACCATGGTTGACTTGGGGGTTGTTTGGAAGTTTTGGAAGTTTGAAACTTGAAGGATTGAGGAGGGTTTGGGGTCGTGTTGGCGGGAAATTGGGTGGTGAGATTTGGGGGTTGAAATTTCTGAAAATTATTCTGTTCGATAATGTCGTGGATGACGAGTTGAAAACGAATGAATTGATGTAGTGTAGTGAATCGATATCGTGAATGAGTGTCTTGTTCGTTCGTAAACCTCAAAAATCGGCGAACTGTATATCCTCAACTGAGAAAAAGACTGCAAATTTCGTGTTGGTCGTCCAATAAATCCCGGCAGCTTTCCAAATTGTCAAGAAAAATTATCATAAGAATTCAAGAAAAGAAGAAATTTCGAAAATGAAAGGCTAGCTGTAGCCATGGGCCTCTGCTCTTATATATGTATTTATAGATACGATAGAGTGCCGAAACGAGATCAGCGCAGCCGCAGCATGCTGGATAGGGGGATTATGTCGGGTAGGATCGCTAGCCTGCATGATACATGATAGGCACGTCTGTTTGTCTCACAGCCCGCTGAGTGGTCCTCATCCCGGCGGAAATTGCTCCCGAATGGCCGGCGACTCGTCACGATACCCACGCAATACCACACCGGTACCGGTACTTTGCTGCCATTGGTTTCGCCTCCTACGAACAATAAACAAACGTGGCCTGGTCGGTAGCGGCGAATAAATATTCTTCAAGCGAGCGACTCGTGAGGTGCACCGTGTGGGGGTTGGCCGAAAGAAGGGGTTGCGGGGTGGAGATGAGATTAAGAATCGAGGTTGGAAATTGTGGGTGAGAATTGGATTCTAGATTGCGATGTGTTTGCTCTGAAAGGTTTCGAGTCCGTTGGACATCTTCGAGAAACTCGCTAGCGCAGAAGCAGGTGCTAGAACGGCAAAGTGCATGTTTGAAATTACCTCGTACCTTCCTTCAACGTCCTTCGTGTTGTACAGTACGAGCACCAAACAAGGCTGATACAAGAAACTTTTCCCATCTTTTTCGCTGCAATCATCAACTTTATTTTGGCTATGTGCAGGGTCTTTGCACCTCAGGCTGAAGGATCGGCCTGAGAAGACCATGGGCATTGCATTCTTAACATCGACGTTATCAAATCTTATGCCCAAGCCCCAATGGGAATCCAGGCCGCAGAATATCGCCCCTTGATTTCCTTTTTGAATCTAAGTCCTTGCGAACTATTGCATTGTTTTTTCTACGAAACTCGTCAAGTTATTGCAATTATCCTATTCACTTTGAAATTTCTCCCCAGTATTCGTTTTCAAACACGAGAGCTAGTTGGCAATCTGCGTCCTTCTTTTTGGCTTTTGATTCTCGAATCTCAGTTGGAACTTCTCGGCGATATGTTTGATTCAATCTTTGTCAATTGTTTAATATATCTACGAAGGTATTCGATATCTCTAGCAAATAAACTTCCCCCTCACAAGAAAATATAACTTTAGTTCACCAGGCTCGCAAAGAACTCAAAGCCTCGAAGCCAAGAGAACCAGGAAATGGTAAGACAAGCTTCCCTCCCCCCCAACCCCCTCCTTTTTTTGAATACAGCCGCATCTTTCAGTATTTTATCGGTGCCGTTTTCTATTTACATTATTTTTGAGAGTTTGATACAATGGCAAAATATTATGGTACCGTATTAATTGGTTTAGAGCGCCCCCCTCTCCCGTTTTTACCTCATTGTGCCAGACTATTAAAGAGATTGAGGGTTAATGGGAGAGTTTCTCCCATGAACGGACTCTCTCCCGTTTTCGGGGCCTCTGTCATTTTAACCTCTATTCTCTCAGATACCCTCGCATAATGAGGTTACAAACGGGAGAGGGGGGGCGCTCTAAACCAATTAATATGGTATGGCAGGTTCACGAACAATTTTAGTGGTGATACAGGTCGGCCACTGAATTAAGCGAAATGCAGTGTTAAATAGTGGCTGGCGCAAAAAACCACCAAATGTCAGCTGAACCTGCTATCCGATGAAAGCCTCATCTATTTTTCAGTTCATTCTCCAGTCTTATGTTCCAAAACTGAGGTGGGTTTTCAATCCGACCCATAGCGCTGAAACCCCTTTAAACTCATTACTCACTTCCATTTTACTCCGAAGCATTCTTGACGATGGAGAATCCAGACGGCATTCAGATAGCCGCTGAGACCCAAGAGAGTGAGCCCCTCCTTTTCCATCCTACTATTCTTCCAGATGTTTTTCTAATACAACTGTTGCATAGCACGGCAAGCACAGCAGCAAATTGTTGGGGAGGTAGAAGACGAGACTACCGACACTCGCGAAATTGATACTTCGGAGGATCGCAGTGGAGCTTCAGAGCCATTGATAGCTAAATTGAGCTTTGCTCCTCCTCAGCGTGTGATATCAACAAAAGGAAAAAGAGTTGCCGAAATCCGGATTCTTCATTTTTTCGTCTGGAAATTCGAAAGGCCACCATTGCTGTGTGCACGCGATGGTCTTGAAGACGATGAAAAGCGCGGAAGTTATACGGAAGAAAAGGTCCAAAGGACGCGGGTTCTGTTCGACCTGCGCAACCGCAATTTCACTACTGGCTTCTTGTGGTTTAATCTTTTTTCTTGGGATGATAGTACCCCCAGTGTTTCCACGATAGCCATCGAAGACTTTAGGAGGTACGCGCTCAACCATATCGTCGTTGGTGTGATGAACCATAAAACGGGCGTCCCAAAGGAGCGGCTGATAGAGGAGATAAAATTCGGAGATTTGTTCAAGGCAATCCGCAAGGCCGCGAGGAAGCTTCGGCCGTGGTGGAAGCGGATCCTCTCTTTAAAAAGCGTCGGCAAATTTTCCCTGTACGAATGTTCAAGAGAGCATTCTTACCATCTGCCAGTTGATCTTGATCGCCAAACCGAAATGACATTGGCAGAGCTATATCATGACTACAGGCGGCAGCGCTATGACTTGGCAAATCGGTGGCAAACGTGGATTCAGCAGCATTTCAACGAAGGCGATTCGAACCCAGAGCGACCATGTTATACGCTCGAGCTTGTCTTGAAATGGTCGATCTTCAAAATCGCCATATGCGGCTCGGTTCCTTTGCTACTTAGCTTGGGTATTGGATTTTGGTATCAAACTCTCCCGGGTGACGATCCAAAGATAGTGACCTCGACTGCATGGGCTATTTCGTCATATATCATCGCAGCATCCAGTCGTGAGTGACATCCGTTGTTGGTATGTTATGCTGAATACTCACGTTTCTTCAGTTGCTACAGTATTGCACTTCTCGCCGTCATAACACAGATTGGAGACAAATAATTCTTCCACTACAGGTCTACTAGAGACTTATTACCTTGGGCTGAAAATCAAGTCTTGCAAAGCGAGAAAAAGAGAGTTGTGTTGTTTGACAGACATATCACGCCGCTCACTATGTTGAAGGAAGCCAATGTCGGGCATATGGTCCAAAGTTCCATGGTATACCATATACCATACCATAATGGTACTAACCATAAGGGGGTTAATATGGTATGGTGACTAACCATAAAATATACCAGTGGTATATGGTATACCATAGTATCTAGGTAACTCCACTTAGGTACTATATTTGATAGGTAAGGTCGACCGTCGGGAAGTGTAACTATTCACACTTCGGCCGAACCTACTTCCGATCTCCGAGCTCCGAGCTCTCTCATTGGCCGGCGGCCGGATTAACTATTCCCCTATTATACCATGGTATACCATGGTGACCATAAGGAGTGAATGGTACCAACCATTACCAATCAATATGGTATGGTGACCAACCATAAAAGGTGAATGGTACGTTCCATGGTGACCATTGCCCAACATTCTTAGGAAGCAAAGAAGTTGTCTGTAGTTTGATTGTTTCAAGTTAATTTCGCTTAATCGTCTTCTTTGAAAAGGGGGTTTATGTTGCAAAACTTACCACTGGAGCCGCCATCACTACTGTTGCTGCATAATCCTTCTTTTGCATCTTTCCCCTCAAATCACACACTCTCTGGTTTTCCTTCCAGCCATTCCCCTTGATACCGTACTACTTTGCTATGATTTGATTTATTCACTATAGCCGAACCCCTTAAGCGAAACAAAGCAACTCCTTGCTCTCAGCTTACCTCTCGACCCCATACAATAAAACACCTCCAAGATCTAGCGTATTAATTGGTCTAGAGCACCCCCTCTCCCCTTATCATGCCAGACCTTCATCATAGAGAATCGGGTTTAAAATGCGCGCGAGTAAATCTCTCCCGCTCTCAAAGATTCTATCATTGTAGCAGCATAGCTAAGAGAATGAAGGTTAAAAAAGGAGAGGGGGGAGAATTACTACGATACATCTCTTCCTCTCTCCTCCCCGACATAAACCCTGAGGATGACTCCACTACATAGAGTGTCAAGCTCAGGTTTTTATATATCGTCACTACGACACCCCATCATCTCAACCCAAAGACTCCAAACGAGCCCACTACTTACAAGCCCCCCTATATAGATGAGCAGAAACCATCCATGCCCATCAAGATATTCTGCTCTAAAACCTCTTCCCTTGAATATCCATCCCATGTCTATCCACCTCTCTCTTAGATTGAAACCCAGAAAGACGATATATACCCCACACCTTTCCTCTAACACCATCTGACATTCGTCTAAAGTGCCCCTAACCCCCCAAAATCTTGAAAGTTTAACTGAACATAAATCGGACGGCAGCGGCTCCAAAGATGGAGAATTGAAGTACTCAGTGGAATATATATAACAGTAACTAGGGCTCTGGAATGTATTGGATATGAAATTCAAGTTTAGATCTCGTAGTTAACAAGGCAAGCAAGACAGCTGTTAGCATATACAACTTGACAAGGAAATTTTGATTACTTATCTAGAAACCAGAGCAATGCTCTATCTACGACTACTGTATCTACTCTAGAAGTGCATCAGCTCTTGAGCACCATATCACACAACACATCTCTTCCACCATCTATGTGCAACCAATCGCCAATTCTATCCATCCAATCAGAGTTTTTTTCATTTACCCACAAACCAACCCATCCCTCGGAACCTCAACCTTCTGTCCATCCACAGCATGTTCCACTTCCACCTTGCCCTTAGGAGCGGCACCAGCCTCCTTCTTCGCCGCCTCTTCCAACTTGGCCTTATCCTTCTTACTCAAAGATAAAGCTCCATTCGCAAGCGCCTCCTTGGGAAGCGGTCTTACGTACGGCTGAACCACCCACCACGGCCTCTTACAAGCCCTAACCGTCTCAAGCGAACTCTCATAATTCTCATTGCTCTCCTCACCATCTCCCCCCTCCATTTCCGCAACATCGCCATTCTCAACATTCCTCGGCTCAGCCTCAGTTTCAACAGGCTTAGTATTAAGCCTGACATCCTTCGCAACTTCCTCCTCCCAACTCTTGCCGTTTGTTTTCTCGTATTCTTGGATGCCTTCTTTGACCACGACCTCAACCATTTGCAGCACATTTTCAAAAGCGGCGATATCACCTGCCCGACATTTTGCTAGTGCGTCTCGCACGCCATGATGTTTCGAGACGAGAGAGCGGAGGAGGTGGAAGAGATGAGGTTGCATGGCGAGAAAATTTGGATTTTGAGTTTTCTCTTTCCTCTGCCCCTTTGTTTTCTTCTTCGCGGGTCCTTCCTCATCGCCCACGGAAACCTCTAAACCCCTCTTCTTGTCATTCTCGGTAGCGACTTCTGAGGTAAGTGCTGGTTGGGGCTCGGGATCAGATGGTATTATGTAGAGCGGAGTTCGAGCCGGTGGAGCAACTTCAAGTACGTATCTGTAGAGGATATCCATATATCTCCTAAACACGGCATCCATTCGCCAACCGCCCTTTCCGTCTTTCCCCCTCCAGTATTCCCGTCCTTCCTTGCCTACAGCTGGAGGAGTAGCGAAGATAGCCGGATCATACAGATTGCCTTCTGCGCTCATAACACCATCAACTCCTGTTTCCTCCAAACAACGGTCGATATCTTCCCTTCTAAGGATATTGCCATTAGCGAACATAACCACCTCTTTAGGTATCTGTTCCCTCAACCATTTAATGATTTTCCAATCCGCCATGCCAGTTTTATGCCCCTTCATATCCCTCGTTCGCCCATGCACCGTGACGATACTTGCTCCAGCGCGTACCACATTTTGCACATATGCCAATGTCTTCTCCCTTGTCTCGAGGATCCGTAGTTTTGCGGTAATTGGAATATCAAGCTCCTTATGCAGCTTATTAATTAGATTAAAAATCAATTCTTGATCCTCCTGCAAGAAAGCGCCGTATTTTCCCTTCCTCGCAATCCCCTGTGGACAACCCAGATTCAAATCCACGGCATCACAGTATGGGGTAACGTATTTTGCAGCATTCAAGAGCTCATCTGGCTCATTTGCGCAGAATTGAGTGAACAAGGGACGATCGAATGCTGGATTTCCGTCAAGGTAGAAGTCTGTTGGAGTTGTTGTGGTAGGAGGAGAAGGCGGATGAGAAGAGAGGGGTTCGCGGAGAGGTTGAAAGTGGTTATATCGAAACTTTGGCGTATCGCTGAATAGGCGGGCATGTAGCATGGGAGTATAAGCTAGAAGGTCTTGTGAAGAAGATGGTGGCATGAAGGATCGAGAAAGCATGCGCCAGGCCTACATTGTTTGAATTAGCAATGAGTGATTATTAACCTTGCATGAGTATGTGTGCTGCGTACAAATTCAGATTGGTCCACCATAGGCGCAAGAATAAATTTCGGGCTCCCAATACTATCATAGAATGCACGACCATGGAGCTTCTTCGGGCCCGTGATCCCATCATTGAAATTCATTCCTGCGGATGGTGATGTTGCTGTCGCCGAGGTAGATTCTGTCGCAAATGTCATTTTCGCAAATTTTGATTTAAAGACGCGCCGGGAACCAGCCCACAGCCTCGGTAAATACCGCGGAGGAGCCAGATTGAAGCTCAATGGAGGATTCGAAGTAGTATAGTAGAATTGAATGCGGCTGAGTTTAGTGATCGTGAACAGTTTGCAAAATTATTTTAGCGTGCCTCGCGAGAAGGTTGCTGCCATGGCAAGGCTGACAACGCCACCGGGATTTTTTTTGGGCACCGGGGTGGATATGAACAAAACGCATGGTGCCTGCCCATATCGTAGATGTTGGAGCTTTTGTGGTCCCTCCAAAAAGTGAATCCAGGTGCCAGTGCCAACCTTGCTGAATATTGGGTTTCTTTGGAATGCTTGGATTCTTAGGCCCTTGTACAGCCACAGTTATCCAGGTAAATATTATAAAGCCAAGTACTGTAAGTATACTTGAAACCAAGGTGTAAATGAGACCTGGGCTAGGATCAGGATTATGCTTAAATTAAAATAACTTCAACATACAGCCCCTTCACAAGCCAAGAGCCCTGATCAATCCAAGAAATCACCTAGTTGCTCGGCTCCAGATCACGGGCACACATTTCAAATTCAAGATGAAGAGTATCGTTGATTACTGTGGACTATGCCCTATCTCCCAACCCCTCACTCAAATATATGACCAACGCTGAAATACAATAACAGAATTGGGCATAGACCGGTCAAAGGAGACGCGAGCATGTGTTCTGACCAGAATGTTCCCCCCATGTTTAGTACCGAAGAAAAGAAACCAAGACCGGAATGAGCAGATTGTTCATCGTCGTCAAGCGAAGAAAATCAAATTGCCAGCCCAGTAGACAAGTGCCATCCACCATCTCGCCAACTGCTTTGGAAAACTTTGCAGCAGTACACCTAATCTCGCAACTTCCTCCCAAGGCCATGCATATTTCGGCCTTTCATGGTCCTCCCCCCTGGATGCTCGTAAAAGAGACGGCCGACGCCAGTCTAGTGAAAAGATGATGCGCTCGACCAAATCGCTCATATGTGAAAGTGACTCCGGTACACCCTATAATGCGACCCTAATGAACGCCTTTGAAGTCTGTGTTTGTGCATAGCAACTTTTAAATAACCCTTGCTTTATCAAGGGAGGGATGCGTGGTTGTTAGTCGTTGGTTCCTATCGACCATAATCGTTTGTTTCATTAGAAGAAGTGTGTGTAGACCTTGGAGCTCTCGTGCACCTCCATCTCCTATAAAATATGTTAGCAAATTGGGTTGAGATAGATTGCAGATATCCATACCATCTTGAAGGTATTCAGTTCTTCCTTGATCTGCTGAGCAAGCATAGGTGTTAGACGATTACATGTAGCAATCTCTCCTCTCCGATCGTACTCGCCACTAGGCCATGTGTCGTGAAATTGGATCCTGGGGCTGAACGTTGCGTTGCGTTTAGTTGCACCTTGAGGAGTGTTTGGAACACTTTTTGAGTCACCCCGGAAGCGGAGAGCCGACATGAAATAATCTTCTCCTCCTAAAGTCACGGATCCTGTACGACGATGTCCTGTTGAGTCGTCGTTGGGTGTGGAAGGGGCAGATGAGTTGGGAGAATCGTTGGAAGTAGATATTGTTGGCAACTGGAAACTTGACGATTTCTGGTCAAGAGGACGGATTACTGGAGACGAGTTGCCAGAGTCTGTGCCGGTTCCTGGTGGATTGTTAGCGCCGCCTGATGTACTAGATAAAGGAACGGCAAACTCACGTTTTAGGATTCCCTTCTTCACAGCTGCTAAAACTTCAGCCCGCTCTTTCTCTCCTCCAACAATACTTCTCCTTGCAGCGGAATTCTCTGTAGAAGAACTACCCAACCGATCAGGAGCAACAGCACCCAAGTGTGCGGCATCTACAGAATTTCTTTCTAAGCGAGGGTAACCAGTTCCGCCGCCGACCTGATCATGTGGATTGGCATTGACATTAACCTTCTCCCGCTCTGCCTCGACAGTTACCATCGATACCTGAGCCTGGCTGGCTTGAGGCAATGCTGAATCTGCGGCCGGAACGCCGATAACGGATTTTGGCCGGAAAAGACCAACTAGAGATCTCGTAGATTTCTTCATGCCCTTCCCCATCTTTCGTATCATAACAGACGCCGACGAGGCCGTGGAAGAAATCGAAAGATTGTCCGTCGAACCACTGAAAAAATTGCCTTGTCCATTGTATATTCCTGATCCAAGACCGCCAGCTTCCTGCCGCTCCGCAATTCTGGCTTGCTCTGCATCCTGCTCGTCTTGATATTTATCCTTTCGGATCTTTGCACGATCAGCTGCAGTTGCTGCGTTATTAGCTGCGCTGTTTTCTGCTGAAGCTCGTCGCAATTCCGCGGCGCTTCCAAAAGAAAATGCTCTTCGTAAGCGCGAGGTCTTGCTCTTCTTTGCGTCCTTCTCGTTTAGGGCGGCCAACTGCTTCGCAGCAGGGCTTCCACCATTTGCGCCATGGGCGACTTGCGCATAAGTTGGCTTAGGAGGTTGCTGGAGGGCGGCGTTTACCGCCGATGCGAATGAGTCCTTGGAAGCTGGGATCGAGGACTCGGAGCTCATCGTCATCGGCTTGGAAAGAGGAGAGGGAGTACCAATTCGCTTCGCCGCATCGGAGGAAGAAGCACGAGCAGGTATATTTACAAGTTTTGGTGTATCGCCGTGCTTGAGCGAAGTCTGCTCGGCGGCGGCCAATGCTGATGCGGCGGTCGACGGGGCGGGGTTAGTGCTGGGGTCCCGCTTGCTGGCCTGATAGGGTCAAGTATTAGCGACTGAAATAAACTAGCACTTTGATTGGGTGTTGGGTTAAAATGGAAATGGTGCAATGTGGATCACTACTACTCGACGCAACTGCTAGGATTGAACTTACAGAACTTGGTCGAGAATGGTGGCCGCTGCGAGAAGAATTTACGCTATCGCTGCTCCCATTTCGCCCGTGAGAGGAAGCTGGCCGAACTGTTACGATTGGTGAACTGCGCAGGGGGTGTTGTTGGTGATGGTCAATCCTGCCATTGGCACTGCTGCTTTGCCTGGATTCCGGCTGCAGAAATCCTGCCGAGCCAGGATTTCCACCAAATTCACCAACATCGATTGTATGAATACTTCGGCGGCGATATCGTTTGGCCTGGTCCTGGGAAATGTGGCGATTAATTTGTAAATCATCAGCACTTCTGCCTGCCGGGGCCAGATTCAAACTTGGACTTGAGAACTGAGGCATATTAAAAGTTGACGGTGGGGATGGAGCGGTTTGCTTTTGACTAGCAGTTCCGTAAAATTGCATAACATTTGGCAGCGTAGAAGTTGTAGTCGGCGGGGCGACCGTAGGTAGTCCAACCGATGAAGTGGATTGGGAGCGACCATTGCTTGGTCGACGGTACCGATCTGGAGCAGCCTTTACCGGTGACGATATATTGGGTAGTGTTAGGTTCAAACCAGAAGTAGTCAAGACGGTTGAGTGTGGTCGAGGGTTACCAGAATTAGTACGAGCGGTACTAAGAATGGCTGAATCATCTTTAGTTCCAGATCTTTGGCTTAATGTGGAGAGATCGGACGAGCCTGACGACGAAGTTGTAGATACAGATGCTGGGGCAGGATAGCGTGAACGATTTCCATTCAAGTCCGACTGTTTCATTGTTGGAACTCCATTCGGGGCTGAGGCAGTTCTCTGATTTTGTGTCTGTGATGCATTTGCAGTCCGCTGACCTGGCGGCGTAAGACTGGGGGTGCTTGTAAATGCGTATGGAGCAATAGGTGCTACCGTTGTTTGTCCACGATAGTTTGATAATGCCATTCCATTGCCCACATTGCTCATTCCGTGGAAACTATTTCGGTTCGATTGAGAAGAGCTAGCCGTGTATGGGTGAGGCTGGGTCTGCGAAGGGTTTTGAAGGATCCCAGACGCCGATGAAGGGCGGGTTTGCAGCATTGTCACGGTGCTTGATTGTTGTGGGAATGATTGAACGAGTGCAGCCATGCTGGGGCGTGGCAGAGAGTGGAATTGGTGGAGAAGCAAGTCGGTATGTTTATGAGACTTGGTGTTTCATTCGTTGACGAAGCGTGAGGGGAAAGGAAACAGAAGAGAGAGAATCTGAAAATTGATAGTTAGTCAACTGCATAGCATGGTGTGCGAGTGGTCATTGAAACAGTCATGTAAGATCGTGGTGCGGTGCTGGAAGGAAAAGATTTCTCGCCGTGTTGTGAATGCAGTTGGGGAAATGATCAAGGAGACCCGGCTGCAACACGAACCTGGCGATTGAAAGATCCGACAGAAGCGGCAAGTATTAATCAAGAGGATAGAATGGAAGCCAAGGCGAGTTAACGCTTGACAAGGTCCGAATCGAAGAAAGGACGCCGGCGGCCAGAAGGGATGTTATTGTCGATCTCGTTCGCGTCAGGCTCAACACACTGTTACCGTGGGCCTCCCGAGCTGTTGAGTGGTGACACTGAGCCTCCGCCTGCCACGAATCGAAGGAATATGGGACAGAAGAAGGTAGTTAGCCTCACGATTGCTGCCGAGTTGCTACAATTCTGCGGGTGAAGTCGACGGTCGTGGTTGAAAATGACTTCAGGAGAGGAAGCGAGTGTGTCGTGGGTGGAGGAATGGAGCGAGGAATGCCGGGGGGGTGGAGATTTGGGGCGGGCGGCCGGCGGAGAGAAGAGAAGTGGTAGTTACAACAAAACGCAGCAGACAAGAAAAGACGACAGGAAATGCGGAATGTCCAGAGCGAGGAAGATGGAAGATGCGGAGAAGATGGGAATTGATGGCAGGAGAAATCCTCAACGGCGATGTTGGTGTTAGCTATCCACGGGGGCGTGAAGCTTGAAGTTGGGACGGAGAGAAGAATCGAGAGGAGTCTGTCTCATTAGATTTCGCAGCGTTGCAGTGGAGCCCTGTGCAGGGGGTGAAGAGCCGGAGAGAGCTAAAGCATTCAGGACATGCTAAAAAGCGTTTAGCGTGGGCCGCCCGGAGGCTCCTTCCCTGCGCTGAGCGACGCCCCACTGGCAAAAGTGGCAGGCAGTCGCGCTAGGGGGGCCACAGAGCGACGCAGAGCGCATTTTAGGGGGCTTCGGGGGCTTCTTCAGAATTCACCAGTTCAGGGGCCATCCATCTCAAACCCCTCGTCCGCCTGCGATGATACGGTTCTGCGGTGCTGCTGGCTGCTGGCTGCTGGCTGCACCGGCACCCACGGAGATTTGTCTAGTCTATCGCAGGCTTCTGGTCTGTAGGTACGAAGTATGATACTATACGCAGCAACGCCAGGCACGTTGCAGCCAGACTGTTGATCTCGATGGCACTTGAGTAGCGAGTAGCGAGGACAGCAGCGAGAGCAGTGCAGTCTCCCGTATTCTTTGTAATAATAAAGCCCTAATTATTGCCTAATGATTCCCCTCGGCTCTCGGTAGCCGTGGATATTATTAACTTGTTTTGTCCCCAGATGGCAGATGCCCTTCCTTTCTGTCCACTTCTCCTTTCCCACCTATGGATGCGGTACCAGCAATAGTATTTCTAGGTACTTTCACCTTGGACTCCCGTTGGTTCCTGCGCCTCCACCCCCTGTGTAAGTTACATATCTTTCTCTTATCTTTTTTCACCTCAAAACCTCACCGCTTTAAAGCTTCACCAGAGCAAACTTCACCACTTTCTTTAGCCTTCGAATTGCCTTGCCCGCTCGAGGCAGCTATCAAGGCTCTTGTCAACAGGACATGGACTGATGGCTGTTCGAGGAAGCCTGACTGTAACAATAGGTTCTGTGGGTGCTGTACCGCGCTACGCACTCGGTTGTCCAAGGTCTGGCTAGTGCTGCATATCAAAGTTGGAGTTGGGACGTCGGCCGACTTCCAAGAACGCCTCATCCTCCTTCCTCTTCCGGGTCATTGGATTGGCCGTTTATTCCCTTTGATTGATCGAATCATCCTGTTGTTCTTCTGTCACTCGGTCATTCTGTTCTTTCTATAAAGATCACCTCACCTCCTCTTGGAAATGCATCTTCCATTTGCCCCTCCCATGGAGGATTCACCGTATCCACTCGCTCTCGTATTTGGGCTCATGCTGATGAGAGGCGTGCCGAGCGCCCGCTTGTGCACCAAGGCCGAATTCAAGACGAAGCTAGATCTATCAGCAAAAAACATATTGTTATTTCATAACCGCGTGATGAGAGGATGTATTTGGGGGCTCTGTGTAAGGCGGGCAAATCAGCGAATGGTTTTCTGAAACGCATACGGAGCTGTGAGACGCGTGGAGCTGTCAAATCACGCCCATTTGCAGCGCTTTCCGTACTTTGCCAAAGTACGGACATCACAATCGCAGCCAACAGCCATATTCCTTCCTTGATCCACCACTGCAACTGCCCCGCCAACAGCCACCAACCTCACAACTGCCACCCACTACTTTGAAGCCAATGATGGGCACGGCAGCTCACCACGACTGCATCTCGGAAGCCAACAGCGCTGGAGCCATTGGCATACGCAAGAACATACAGTAAACAACAACAATAGTCTACGCAACCATTTTCCCCAGAAGCCTCTCCTCCGGTAAGATTGCATATCGCCACTACCAGTCGTTGTGCATTTGATGGCCGGTGTTCTCGATCGTGGAGTCCAGTTCGAGGCCTGCAAGAAGTCGTATCTGGAAGAGCGGATGGGGTCTTAGTTTGAAGTCTTTCATGCATGGCGGTCATGTCAAAGTGTCACCAACCACCTTATCCTGGCTGGCGCCGCTCTCCTCTCAACGGTGCTGGACTGTGTACTCCGTACCAGTACGGTAGCGGACGCAAATTTCAGGTTTTGGAGCTGGGAACACATGTGTACTAGAACTCCATGGTTTATACATGTACAGGATGTACACGCCAGTCCATGAAATTATCTACATCTTCGAAGTGGTCACTCAGCCGGGGCCTCTCGTTGAGAACACGGCATGAGGCCGTATCAACATCAACACCCCCCTTTCAGGGTTGGGATGTAGTGTAGTGACAGCCAAGACGCCGCCGGCCATAGACTGCTGCGAACCCGAGTGAGTGGTTCCTCAACTCCGAATAGCACGGCCAAGGACAGCAGGAAGTCTACTAATATTCCCGTGTTCGATAAACAGCAGCATCATCAGTCTGCTGTCGTGCTTGCAAATTTCTTCCCTTCCACCAGGAACCTTTGTTGATGAGATACAACGCAGCGTGAACCCGGGTGCCTGGTCCTACAAATCTTTATGGCGATCGAGCATCATGGGTCGAGAGGGTGGAGCCGCGAGGTTATACAAGATTCCGCCACAGCTTCCGGCGATGTGTTTGTTTGGCTGTGTGCGAGGACCTCACCTCAGGGAACTTCGGCCTTTGCTTGCAATAATATCAGAAAGAGGTCTGCGAATATAGATGCGCTGTTCATCGACTAGCCGCCTTCTAGAAATCTACCAGGATGTGGGTTATTGATGAAACCCCAGATATTCAACTTGTAAGGAAAATGCCAATGTTTCTCTTCCAGACTCGATGATATTCATGCCCTGCCTGGTCTGATCTCTTGGTGGTGTAACCTGGAGTGCGAGTTCGGATTTCCTGGAGAAAGTTACCTCGACGATTAGGATGGACGAAGTAGGTACGAAGTAGTGTACTCGCTCTGGTGGATAAGCGGGGCCCAGAACAAACAGCATTCAATTTCCCTGTGGCTTCTCGGAAGTATCCGCATGGCTGTCTATAACGCCGGGACGTCTTTCCAATTATACGGTATGTCATTTGGCCAGCACGCATGAATGTCGCCATTATCCACCAACAAGGAAGGACGCCAGCCTGTCAAACATGTTTCCAACGCTTCTGGGTCCATCTGCACCCATCTGTGAAAGGCATCGCGGCGCTTCTTGCCATCCAATAAGCTAGCTCAATGGCCAAGCTTCTCCCCAAGCAAATTTTTTGGAAAGTGAGATTCTACGAGGGTTACAGACAGCCTATCAACGTTTTTCCTCTTCTTGCGCTTTTCATCAGTCCAGAGTTTGAAGACGCTAGCAGGAATGTGGGGCTGTAAGAAGATGCAGATTCGAGGTGTCCGTGCTGAGAAAAGGAGGGGTTCTGAGCCTTGGTGTTGATAATTTTGGAAATGTCGGCACGGAGAAAGTCAAATTGACCTCCTCGCCGTCTGTTGACGCCGCATGACGAATTCTTGGCGATCTCAAATTCAGATGCGCGGTCGGCCAATGGTGTTGATGTTGGCGCCGTCCCCCCCCCCTCACTCGGCCTACTCGCTTCGCTAATGTAACCCCCCTCCCCCTAACCCTTAATATTTGCGATTGTGAACACCACTACAAAATCTTCCTTCCCCCCCCTCAGAATGCACACCGCACATTTTCACGGCGCTGTGCGTACCATTGATAGGTAAAGCTTTGCACTTTTGCACCTTTGCTGCCGCTGAAGCAGCACGGCAGACGCGAATGCAGCAGCACGGAGCTCAGCTCATTATTTGCCAATGCTCCACCAACTTTTTAGCACGCGCTCATCTCGATGCTTGATTTTGATAGTCTACTTTCCCGTCTCAAACTGGTTCATGGCAAACAAATATTAATATATTCTCACCTTGTTCATACCCCTCGATTTCGGCCAATATCGAGGCTACAATGGCCATTTGTCCGTTGTCGTTGGATCAATTTGCGATGGCTAGAGGAAGCACTCTCGACTAGCTATATTTCACCCCAGATATCCATTATCTCGCGCCTAGGATCAATCGATGCGAAGCGTATCACAAGCCCTGCATGAACGATAGAGACGTGAGAGACTGACAGGACCCCCATCTATCATCCCCCTGATGCTCATCAATCTGAAATTTCCTCATGATGCCGAGCGACCTGCCCTTCCCTCCTCGACCTTCCCCCTCCTGGACTCCTCACGATCGTCCCGGCCATCAGAGTAGCGCCATGACGAATTGATGATCCGAGTCCCAACATCCCAACTGAAGAACTTGAAACGTCCACTTATTGTGCTAAAGTCTCCGAGAAGATGGGGATGGGGTGGTAAAAGACCCGAACACGCTGAGAGATAGACATCGTAAAGGACGATTTTCATTGTTCAAATGATGATGGTCGCTGCTTCATTTTGCTGGGGGAAAATACGCCTCAGATTCCCGGCATCACTACGTAGTCGCAATAATCCGAGACGAGTCTTGATAAAGTAGTAGAGGTCGATAAAATTGACAGGAAAAATGCATGTCGGCGTCGGAAGTTATTTAGGTTATGATCTAATCAGCACCCCTGTAAGCCAAAAGTGTCAGCCTCGTCGCGTAACTCAACGAGGTTTCTTCAATCCAAGACCTATCCACAAGTGCGCCCTCTTTCCACCATGCCACCAGAGCTTATTCCCGACGACGAAGAGTATGCTTCTGAAGAAGATTCGGACTTTGCGCCTGATACCGCGCCGGCCAAAGATGGCGAAGACTCCTCGGATCATGAACCAGAACCAGCACCCTCAGAGGTGAAAGCCAAACCGACCAAGCGGAAACGAGGCGCGGATGATGAAGAAGCTGAGGATGCCGGCTTTGAGAATTCGGGAGATGAGGCTATCATTGAGAGGGGTCTGAAGAGGCAAAAGAAGAAGGGCAAGAAGGGGGAAGAGAAGGATGCGGCATTGGATGATGAAGGGGGAGAGGGTGGGTTGATTAAAACGAGGAGTATGCGCGCGGCAGAGTATGTACCCATCTGTCTCTATGGACAATTGCTCTACTAATAACTTTTATCTACAGAAAAACGGAAAAGAAAGTTCATGTAGTAGATACGAGTAAAGTTACCATCGATGTCGATGCCGTATGGGCAAATATGCTATCAGGCAAGCCAGCAGCTCCCGCCTCAGACCCCACCACCGTCCTCTCCCCCAGAGGATCCAAAAGCCCCGAGGCCAAACGCGCTTCTCTTGCCATTCCTAACGAAGGGAGGAAAGTCTCTCGCTCACCCTCCACGCTGAGCGAAGACCCAGATTCCATGATAATGATAAAACGTACATACACGTTTGCTGGAAAAGTACATACCGAACAGAAGCTGGTCCCACGCCACTCCGCAGAAGCGAAACTCTTCCTAGCATCCCAACCCGATCCTTCTACTGCTCCACCAGAAGACCCTGCTTCCCCAGATCCCTTCACTAAGCCCAAACGTCCTCCCAAAAAGGCACGCCGGTCAATATTCGAACCGGTGACGGACAGTTTACCTCAGAGAACGGATCTCCATTTCGGTGTGAGGAAAGCTGGGGAGGGTCTTGCGAGTATTTCGATTGGGAAGGAGAAGAAGCTTAATACGGTGGAGAAGAGTGCAATGGATTGGGCGGGCTTCGTGGATAAAGAGGGCATTGCGGATGAGTTGGATGCGGCTGGGAAGAGTAAGGGGGCGTATAAGTCGAGGCAGGAGTTTTTGGCGAGGGTGGAGCAGAAGAAAGAAGAAGATGCGAGGAGGGCAAGAGGAATTGTGTCCTAAAAGAGGCGGAGTTTATGATACCAAATATTACAATGACAGCATTTCTCACAAAGTCGGCCTCCCGACATCCGGCTGGAGACGCGTACGGCAAGGCAAGCACATTTCTTGTTTGACAACGTTTTTGACCATTTGGAATGTATCTCTCAAGCCAATTGTTCAAGTCAGCGTTCGATCATGATTTATTTCCCCGTCATACTGAAAATTCGAAGGCGGGAAGGGCCGCATTAGTTTGCTGTCATTCGTTTTTTTTATTTTCATGATTACCCCAAAAGGCTGGAGCCTGTTACCAAGGAGGAGGTACCATTCTTGTTTGGTTGCATTTTTAATAGTTTTGTCATGGCGCCATTGTCCGTCATAGCTTATATTCAGTAGCTAATCCATTTCCGATGTTGAACTGCTTGTCATGTCCTCGGCGGTTCTTCTAATTTTAGCGTTATTTTTGCTCGTGTCCGTTATTTGTCATTCTTTCCTTGCTTAGGGTACTGTGGCTGAATGTGGTAACATTTTCTCGGATGTCGCTCAGGGTTATCATGGAGGTGACAAAAGTACAAGGCCATCCATCTCCCATTACTGCCGAAGTGCGACATTTCAATTGACTTTCATATTTCATGTATTCCAAATATTCCAATTCTAGCATGTCTCTTGAATCGTTCTCAAGTGCAGCTGAGTAAGCTGATCAAGGACTGAAGTGGCTGGCCTGACAAAGCGCCCGCTACACTGCACTAAAGGGAATGGATCGGGAAACGGGTCTTAGCAGTTATTCGTAAGAACGGGACAGGGCCTAGAATGTGCATTAGAGGATTTGTGTTATTTGCTCTGTGGTAATTAGAGATTTGGAATGTTATGATGGCCACTGGCGACCCCGGGGAGGGGTGGATGTCATTGGTGCTAAGGAGATTCGGATGGTGCTATTGATTAGTGCCGGTCTTTATTACAGTACGAAGAGTCTTTTGCGGAATATGCAAAGTGTCAGACCGCTGCCGCTATCACCTTTGATAGTGCATGGGTATGGTTTGTGGAGTATATGAACCTCTTGTGTGCATCGTGGAGATTTCTTCTGTCAACCACTTTCTTTTACAAGTTCATTTGATCAGTTACATTTGCAAGTTGATTTTTTAATCTCTGTTTGCTTCTTTGTATTTCAGGCAAGCAACCGACAACATGGTCAATTCTTTGGTTCTTGGTGCATTGCTTTTAGCAGAGGCGGCGATTGCACGTCCTAATGGCCCAAGTCATGGGAATGATGATGCGCCAGTCACCCCCAGGCAGCTGCAGTATGCAAGTGGTGGACAGTATGCAAGTGGTGGACAGTATGCAAATGGTTTCGGAAATCCTACTGTCGTCTCTTCACAGGGTATGTCGCTCTTGATGTTTACGAGGGCGATTTCTATATACGTTATTCTCGACGTTACTGCTGAACCAATTCTAACTTTTGTATTTCAATTCCAGGCGGCAATGCAATCTGTATTCAAGGCACCATCTCCCTCTCGGTCAACGGCACCAACAAAGTTCTCAACTACCAAGAACCAAATCAATATGCCCTCACGGAAACCTTCCAGGAGCTCATACAAGCAGGCAGCACTCTCGGCGCCTCCGTCGTCCAAGGCAACATCCAGATCTCTAACACCTACACCATCGGCGCCAAACTCTGTTACCCCTCCGGCAAAGCTCCATCGACGACTATTCAACTCCTCACCCACGGCGTCGGTTTTGACAAGAACTACTGGGATTTCTACTCCAGCCAATACAGCTACGTAGACTACATGGCCAGCAAAGGCTACACAACATTCTCCTACGACCGCCTCGGCATTGGTGCCTCCTCCCATCCAGATCCCATTACCGCCGTGCAAGCCGGTGCCCAAATCGGCGTCTACCACTCCCTCGCCACCATGCTCCGAAATGGTGACATCGCCGGCATTAAATTCAACAAGGTCGTAGGCGTGGGCCACTCCTACGGCTCAGCACTCAGCGTTGCCATCACCGCCCAGTACCCCTCCGACCTCGACGCTGCCGTCCTCACCGGATTCTCCACCGACCAGTCCGGTGTCACGGCCTTCTTCTCCGGCCTCGACTTCGTCATCGCCAACCAAGAAGACTCTTCTCGCTTCGGCTCTCTCCCCAACGGCTACATGGTCCCCGCCGTGCGCGCCGGGAACCAATTCGCATTCTTCAGATACCCCAATTTCGACCCCTCAGTCCTTGATGCCGCCGAGAAAGCGAAACAAACCTTTACTGTCGGCGAGCTGTTTACCAATGGCCAGGGTGTGGCGCCAGCAAGCGCGTTTAAGGGGGCGGTAGATGTTGTCAATGGCGAGAATGACTTGCCGTTTTGTAATGGGAATTGCGACGCTGGTGGCGATCCAGCAGTGAAGGTTATGGCGGGATTGTATCCAGCGGCTAGCCAGAGTGGGAGTGAGAGTTATATACTGAAGGGGGCGGGGCATGGGCTGAATATGCATTTGAATACGCCCGATGCTTATGCTCACATTCTGGGGTTTTTGCAGAAGAATGGGTTTTAGAGGGGGGTGATGCTATGTGAGTAAAGGGTGATATTAATAGAAAGTCAGGACGTTTGGGTGTTTGGGGTTGTCAAAAAGCATTTTTGGTGCAATCACGGATAGTTGGTAATATATAATGAATTTAGACATTATACAAGACTTTTTCCTTCCTTACTTCTTGTTCTGGGTTTCCATTACATCTCAAGTCAACAACGTAAGAGCTGATCGGATGAAAAGTGAATCTGCCATGGTGCGCAAATCAAACTATATAAGTCTACGCTACCATGACTCGCTTACCTCCTACACAATACAACCACACTCAGATTAAAATTTCCCGACGGCCAGTCTTCTTTGAAACTCAAACCTCCGTGCATACGTCCTAGCTCACCTCGTCCCGTCCTTAATTTAAAGTTCCAAAAACATCCGTCGGTAGCTTACTGCAGGTACACAGGCGAAGGGTTCTCGTACCTTGCCTGAGTTCACCTAGCTCTGCCCTGATTCTTTGACTCGGGTGGAGTGCACGTCCTAAATACGTCAAACCCCTCATTACCAACTTTAAAGCTCATCCGTGTAAGTTTCACGATGCAGATGTTGAGCTCCGAATTGTAGGTTCGGGGTTTTAAGCTTCTTCTAGAGGGAATTTTGGATGGATGATCTGATGTCGTGCTGCTAGGCTAAGCTTCACGTTTATGTTTTGGTTTTCGTGGGGAGGGATTTGGCGAGGCTTGTGACTAAAGGGGGGGTCCGTGGGAGGTCTGTGAGTTCGGGAGGTTTGGGTAGGCTGTGTTCGGGGATTTTGTTAGGGCGGTCAGGAATATGGCGATCAATCGGCCATACGATTTTTTGTATGAGAGCAGGAATCTGGCGCTAAATTGGCACGAAGACGGACATTTTAGCTTCAGGAACGATGGATTTACTACTCTTTCCGGCCCAGAGACGATTTGTATACTAAACCAATTAGTACGTTGAGCGGTCGGCTTCAGGGGCTATATTTTTGAATATGGGCATGTCATATGCGAAGCCGAACGAGGCCTTACTTATTTATCTGTTTTGGTGAAGTGATTGTGAACTAATGTTGTACAGTGCGGTGAGATGTTTTGGCAGGAAGCGTGTTTTGTACGGCATCCAAGTTGCCCGTGAAAGTGGTATGCATGGGTTTTGCTAAGTAGGATTCAGCTATTGTGTCATGGTACGAATCATGGTTAGTTATTTTTACTTCTTCTTTCGCCAGTTATTACATTCCCTCGAGTTGGTACTGACGTGCGGGTTTTGTCTTTGGTCGGATTTGAAGTCAACAGTTACGTTTCTTTAACTTCCCTAACACCTAACAAAACGACTTGTCCGTGGTATATATTTTCAAGTATCTATTACCATTTCAGATGCTCCATCTTCCCTAGTAGCTCCGGCACGAGAACATATTACGCTTCCTTTACAACGTGTTTGCCATCCCAAAAGTTGGGTTGCCCTTTACTGGTAGCGCTATCCTGAATAAGTCCATCGGGTAACTTTAAGCTATCACATAGTAGAGGCATGAAATCTTCCTGTTTAAGTGAGGAAAAGTATGATTGCCTTTCGACTGAGAGTTTCTGGCATTTCTTCACCTATGGCTATGGCCTGACTTGGTATTTGAGTCTCAAGAAAAGGCGCTACAACTTATTACTAGGAACACCTTTATTTTAGCAATCATTCCTTCTTACTTCGTCACCTTACCGCTTTTCAAATACTGTACAGTAGTAGTACACTTAAAAAGATTTGAAACTGTGGTGGTATTCTGTTGCAATTAATCTCCGATAGCCGGATTCCTCAGATTGTGAACTACCCACCACACCTATATAGTCATGCTCTTCTGCTCTTGTAGAAGGGTACTCAATTCAATCATCTTTGACTTGCATCCTATCTTCTACATATTCCTCGCCTATTTCAGAAGTAACTATGGTTGACTGAGTAATGCAACGTGCGTTAATTCAGAATTACGAATTCCTCATTTCTTATTACCCTTGCAAACCAGAAACCACCTCCGCAACTTAAGAAGCACTTCCCAAATAGGTAGGCCCCTCTACGAATTGATTCTATCGCGTGAAGTTAACATTTTGTCCTATAGGCCCCGGAAACCGTAAAAAAACGCTCCCTTTTTGGCTATTCCGACTATCCATCACTTAGTGTACATAACCTCCCCCATCCTCACCCCCCCTTCTGCATTCCCCTACTTACATAATCGAGACCTATAGTAAAAAATGAACGATTCCTACGAATTTACTACTATCCATAACGTATACGGTACGGGCGAAGGAGACGAATTCCTAGGCGATGGCGGCAGGGCCCCTCCGCGGATATATAGGGGGTCTATGAGGGCTACGATCAAAGAGAGGATTAAGGCCTGTAGGGTTAAGGTTACAGGGATTCTGGTTAGTCGGAAGGAGGCCTATACGGTGCTAGGAAACCCGGATATGAGAAATTCGCAATTCTTAATTAAAAGACGTTGCATTACTCAGTCAACCATAGTAACATCACCCTATCCTCACTCTCAATAACCAACTTTCAGCTACGAATCAAAAGCTCAAAACCCAAAACCTCCTTCAATGTGCACATCAAGAATTCAAAAGTCTCTACTAGGAGTAAGAGGTTAAGACAACATTCATAATACCTTTAGCACCGGTACCCATCGCAGAAAACCCCCCAACAAAAGTACGGCAGTTCCTCAAACCGCGAGAAAATACACGTGAATCATAGTTCAAGTTACCTGTAGTAGCGATTCTTGAGTAGAAGACACATTTTAAGCAAGCTTAAACTCGAAAATGAAAATGATCGCCTCGGTGCAAGTAAGGAGAAGAGGAAATTACGCCACGCTTACGATGCGAAGGTGCGAATATATTCTTTCGGTAGGTAGAAAAATATTCGAAAGTAACACGGTAACTCAAAGCCGCATTGCAGATATTACGAGCTGGAGTTGGCTGGCTGACTTTTCCTCTTGGTTGGTTGCTGACTTCGTTGTTCTTGGCAGCTTACCCTGTCAGGGGTCAACTTATTCTTGCCGAGTTACCCTGTCAGGACTGAATTTCCCTCCCAAGATCTCAAAAAACACTTCTCGATAATTCTCCGCACCCAAAGACTGTCACCCCGAAATTAATTATAATGATGAACAACTCATGTGAAAGACTTTTGGGCTTTCAATTGATGAGAATCATTAATCATTATCTTCTCAAGAGATGATCAAAGTTGTACGCACTCTTTTTTTTTTGGCTCAACCGGTCCGTTTTCCTCAATGCCCAAAGTGACGCGCGCAGTCATAGGCTGCCGGCTTGCGCCTGCCTATTTTGGACGTCGCAGGGGTTTGTCTTGGCAACTAGATATCTCAACCCTCCTTGAAACTTTCCATCTTCTCATTCATTCTTCTCCAAAACAAACACAACACCAGTTCCCAAACTTTACCACTTCAAACTTACCTCCTTGTCTCCTTTATCTGGCTGTTCACTATTCTCCAGGTCATCGTCCAACTGCACGACCAGATTCGAAGGCAGCTGCAGCTGGTCGCGAATCCGCGATGTCTACGCGATGTCTGGGTTGCACCTTCCCTCGACAGCATCACTTCATCCGTGCCACGCTGTCGACATCGCCAGGCCCAAAAAAATGGGGCCTGGCAGGATTTGAGCTGTATTTCCGATCGAGACTTGTTCTTTCGGCGTGCGAAGCCAAAAATTTAGTTAAATTACAATACCGGTATGTTAGCTGTTTTCTTGGTCCTGAAGAACACTACGGTCCGGCACTTTCCCATCTCAATTCGAACACCCTTTTGACCCTGAGGATTTGGATTTCTAGAGTTGGGCATTTCAAACCCATTCATTTCATCGGTGGCTGCAGAATGCATGCGATGATATCCCTGTGATTTACCGAGTGATGAACGGTGAGTTTTTGAGATTTCTTCGGAGCTGCGTTTTCTTCTATCCCGTCTAGCTACTCATTTTTTGGCACTTCAGTAAGTTATTCACCTGAAAATGCAGTTACACCGGATTTTCCCGCAGATACAATTCTTCGGATACAATTCTGCGGCCTCGCCTCTCCTTTGATCTTCCCATTACTTCCCAACATCTTGATGGAACCTTCTACCAAAAACAACAACCACATCTCTTCTTGCCAGCTTGGTCTGAAGGCTGAAGCTCACGCAACTACCTCATCTCCGCACTCTCTTCTTCAAGGAAACCTGCAAGCATCCAGCTGTGGTGCAAGGTGCGAAGCTTCTTTTCGCAATAATCTAGCTTCGAGCTCTCGCCATCTTGGCTACTTCCTCTCGGCAACGACGCAAAGCACAGAGCCAGTTTTGAGCTCCTACATCTCAGCTTCGAACTTCGGCTTCACCTCTACGATTCCAGGATACGCCTGATCATACGGGCGAAAAAGCAAAGTTTGGTCGTCGCCTTCGGAAGAACAATCGTACACTTCACCTTAACGACACATTCATATCGAAACCACAGCCCCATCTTGATTACTGCCATCCAAGTCACAAACTCTTTCAAACGTACCCTCTTCATCGCATCCTAGCCACTGCATTTCTTGAATCGCAAACTTCAACCAACAGCCACAGAGCCACCAAGGCCCGGATCCAACCTCGAGCTCTGGCCACTTTACTTAGACTCCAAGCATTGTTTCCGCAGCCACATCGTCTTCCAACCCAAAACACGACCAGAAACCCACATCAGGATACTCATCAACTTACCATGGCTCCTCTTGAAATACCCAAGAAGCCCGATCTACAAAAGTATCTGAAGTAGAAATCCCACCTTTCTTTCAGCTGAGTAATTCATCTGACCTTTACGAATAGTCTCATCAATGGCCCAAAAGTCGACGTCATCGTCGGGGCAAAGAAAAAGCACTATGTCCTCCCAAAAGATCTTCTCTGTTACTATTCTCGATACTTCGAGCGGTGTTTCAATGGAGGGTTCTCAGAGGCAAGATCTCAAAAGCTGGAGCTTCCCAAGGACAAGATCGAAGACTTTGAAATCCTACTCGAGTACATGATGACCGGCTCGGCAGACAAAGATACGGTCTCAAAATTCGCCGCCGTTCCAAGTCCTTTTCGCTGCAAGGCCAAATCCATTTCCTTCTTGAAGTACGCTGACAAATACGAGCTTGGATTCATTGCGGCGGAAATTGTTGTGGAAGCTTTGAAGATCGCGTTCGACCAGGTTCCCAATGGCTGGTGTCGCCATCCACATCTTATCGCCAGCGATATTGAGTTAGTATTCAGAATAACTACAGTATCCAGTCCATTACGGGACGTTATTGTGGTTGCCGCTTTTCGAGAAACCGACATGAACAGTGCAGCTTTTCCAGTCCAGGAAGAAAAGGTTGAAGGTTTTGCGGCGGCACTTCTGAAGAAAACGCGAGAGAGTTTGGTGAAAGTCACTTGGACTGATCCTGTTACCAAACTGGAGAAGAAGGGTGATTACCGTCCACGCGCCAAGAACCCCAAAGTAGTATCACACTTCGATATCCGGGGACCGATAATTGATTTAGGTTTTTAAATAAGGCGCCTCAAAGCAGGATGGTTCAAGACCGGGCGGAAAACGCAATTGGCAACGAGCTTCATCATCACAACGCAATGCTTATGGGTCGAGCATTCTCTTCTGTCATCTTCATAAACAGAAGTTGACTCCAAACACCCACAAGAAAAATGAACGCATATAAATGGGGTGCTGGGAAGTATGCTTAAGGGAGGAAACCCTTTTATCCACAGCCATATCAGAGACTCAACATCAAAAAATGTCATCAAGCATTGCAAAACTAATTTTAATTGACTATATCGCGCTTCTTTTTCTTCCCCTTTCCCCTCACTTCCCACTTCTATTAGTATTACGCTTACCCACTAATATATTACTATACATTTCCACTCCTAGTAAATCTCCACATATAGAAACCACGCAAACTAGCCCTAAAACTAATCCCTCGTTTATACTCATTAAATCAAATTCTACATATCATAATCGACGCCCCCCTTCTCTTTCCCCCTTCCCCTCCCTCCTTCCCCCTCCCCCTTTTCCCCTCCCACTTCCCCTCCCTCCTCCCCCTCCCCTTTCCCTTCCCTCCCTCTCCCTCCCTTCCATTTCCCCTTCCACCTTCCCCTCCCTTCCCCTTTCCCCTCCCTTCCCCTCTACAAATCCCGGATAATTTTCCCTCCTGACAGGGTAACCCAGTTGTGCAGAATCTCCCTAACAGGGTAGCTCAACGAGAATAACACTTCGCCAAAAAAAAAGAACCCGAAACTTCGAAAGAAATCGCGAATAAGGATAATATTTGATTTCCCTTCCCTCTCTAACCATCTCATCTCATCCCTATTCGGTAATTCTCGATTTTCGAGATTTTCAGTTTTCACCAAATACAAATTCTGGGGGGTTTTCGCTCTTGACAGGGTAAGTTGGTTGTGTAAGGATTCGTAACAGGGTAACCCAATTGTGTAAGCATTTTCTAACAGGGTAGGTCACTGGGAATAGCACTTAGCCAAAAAAAAACAGGAAAAAAATTCGCGTGGAAATCACAGGGTAGGTGATGGAGAATAATACTTGACTGATTTTCCAAACGAATTAATTCACTTCAAAATCACAATCAGATGACAAGACAAATTTCGGATTCAGAATCCATATTTTCATTTCGAATGTTCATTCCCTCATGAAGATCACTCATTCTAATGGCATATATACATAATCATAACATCTCCTGGATTTCCCCCCTCTTCCAAATCTCACTCTCACTCTCACCCCTTCCAACTCATCCTCGTACAAATGAAAAACTTTACATCATACCAAGAACCAGCCGGAGAGCTAGCTCCATGGGTATCAATAGTGGACCTATACCATCCACCATACATATTATATCGTCTGCTCATGCTTTCAAAAAAAAGACCAAACACCTTTTCTTTTCTCTCTGTTGTGATGCCCGAAACTCCATGCTAAATGTCGACCAAAAGAACATCAAAAATATGGTGCAAAAACCCTTGCGCTCAAAATGCCAAAATTTTCCTGTCGCCCGCCAAAGTCGTACAATGATGCTCTGCATCTTCCAAACAAAAATTTGAACAAGAAAGAAGTATGATATAATGAATAAAATCCTTACGTGGACTGTTTGCCGATGATAACATCGCCGAGGTATCCAACCTCCTTCATGAGAGCCTCGAGCTCGCTCATCTTGCCAAGGTCGCTCTCAGCCCTGGCCGAGATGTTGCCACCACCAAAGGTTGTTCGTGACCGAGCCAATTGAGCGAATGCCGACTCTTTTTGCATGGTTTGCTCAGGCGAGTACTCGTCTTCTGGCAAGCTATAACCAGTGAAGCCTCTTCCATCCATATCTTCTGAGACAGGGCTATATGAAAATTCGTCACCGCTTTCCACCAGATCCTCTTCGTTGGAATCCGAGAAAGAATTGGACTCGCTGAAGCTAAAGTGACTATCAGTGGGTGAGCTGGCGAAAGTCGAAATGGAGAAGTGGGATCGAGGAAGCTCTGCTGCCGAAGCAATGGCTCGAAGTCGAAGGGGCCTCGGCGTCAAGCTGTCGTCTGGAATTTCTGGGAGAGGTTTCGATGTGCTAGTGCTTGTAGTGGCAGGTCGGCGAGCCGGTGGTGCACGGAGGCCTGCGGGTGGTGGTGGTGATAGTTGTGTGAAAACGCCATCATATACGGAGTTGTTGACCTGACTGGCGAAATTGTCATCATCATCCTCGCCCTCTTCGGTGATTTCGTCTGGGATAACGAGTGTCGAGGTAATAAAGGCAGCGTTCTCGCGGTGAAGTGGAGGTCTTCCAATGGGAGAAAGATCGCGGGAATGTGATGGCTGGAACGATCGAGGGGAGGCGCTCCTAGTATGAGGCACTGAATTGATTTTCCTCATAGATGTAGTCGATGATTTCGATTGTGACCTTGCAATAGGCTGTTCACTAGCTGAGATTTTGCTTAAAGATGCCGAACGGCCACGTCTATTGAGGTCATTTTGTGGTTGGGGGGACCGAAGGCCGAACAATGATCTCGGAGACCAAGATGATTTATCGGATCGCGGTGAGACTGAGCGGGCAGATCTCTTGGTTGGTGACAGAATTGGGGAAGTATTGAGGCGCTTCGACGAGTTTGGAGGAGGTGGTGGAGGTCGAGGAGCAACAAACTTGTCGGCGGGGTTCATTGTTTTGATGGATTCGTTGGTCATTGAACTCATAGAGGCACTGCGATATCGAATTGGTCGGCGTTCGATGGGAACCGAGAGTAGATTAACTGGTTGGCCGGGTAGGTAAGGACACGATGTAGTCGAAGGAATGGATGGGTCGTGAACCTCTTGACCGTTGTCGAGTTCATACTAGATATATAAACATCAGTGGAATGTTTTTGACTCTGGGCAACCTGGCAACGCACGTAGTAATAATAGGTCGCGCCCATCTTCAAACCGCCCGTGCGCTTTGAAGGGTTAGCGCCGCCCCCATCGCAAATGATGTTGGTAAACGCATAACAGCCACGCCATTGGCCTCGGGAGCGCTTGGAATCTCTTTCCATGGGGTAATGTTTCGAGAAGTTGTCCCAGGAGCCGATGAGGTGCACGGATTTGGTCGAGGGTGATGTTTGCCTGTGTCGCTTGTCAGCATGGATGAAACGTGAACATTTGCCGAGATGAGATGCGGATGACGAGACGAGAAGCGGGCGCCCTGCCAGGAACGGGCCAGGACGGGGGTCGCCGCGCTTAAATTGTACCCTCGCGTCACTGCGTCAGGTGTAAAAATATCCCACGGCCAGCAGAGGAGAGGTCTGTTTGTTGTTCGAGGCCAGAACAGACGAGCGGAAGCACACCAGAACGACTTCGGTGGGTAGCCTCCGGCTGGACGCAGAACTGATCTGCAGTCTGCTTTCCACTGTCTGCTGGCTGCTTGCTCTCTGCTCTCTGCTCTCTGCTCTTGAATGCTGCACCAATTCATGAGAAAACGTGGTTCGACTTTCCCGACTCCTGCGCGACCGCGGGATGGACCGAGAGTGGTCACCCTACCCAAAGCTCACTCTATCCAAAGCTCACTCTACCCCAAGCTCTCTATCAGCGGCGCTTGTTTCTCTTGAGCCCTTGGATCAAGAGTTTCCCTGCGACACCTAGGAGAGGCCATTTGGACCATGATCCTCTTGATTGAGACACAAACAAGAGAGCCAAGGTCAAACAAATCCTCTTGGGTTGGGGTAGCCAGACAATCGGAGATTTTGCAGCCAAGAATCCGAGCATTGACTCCTGCCATCCTTCCAGAAACTACCTGGAAGAGACCGTAAATTCGACCGTAAATTCGGCCACCTATTCGACGACCTACACGCGTGACGACAAGGCTGACGAAATGTGCACACAATAGTTTTGTTTACACATTTTGTTTCCTCGTGAGTCGAAAGAGGCGTGGCGCGAGTTCGAGGGAGGTACCTAGGAAGGAAACGTTCAATGCGTACCAACCACCAGGGAACGCCAATAACATCGACTCTTCGAAACTCGATGCCGCATTGAGCGCCTGGATAGTGGCATTGCCATTGCTTACTGATTTCCCGGATAAACAGTAGAAATCAAATGCTCGGATTGGGATAACGAGGGTAAAACAGGTACGAGTAGACGACAAAACTTAAGAGAAAACAACCTGACGTACATCATAAAGGTAATCAATGCGGTATCCATCGTGTCGGTGGTTTTCCAAGCCCAGCCTGAAACTACAACTATGTTTATATGAACAATAAGAGCGCGACAGCGCGTTATAGATCGCAAACGTTGAAAATTGCCGAAAACGGTTGCGGAAAAACGGTGACGTGCCGGGTTCGGTCGAGAACGTTCAGGATTTGCGCAGGCCTTCTATATATTTTCCGAGTTTCGCAGAGCGAAAACGTATGAATGCGAGTGCGGATGAATCGTCTGAGACGCAGCGTCTGGAAAATAGATGAAATTGCAGTGTGTCGGATGGATCCAAGGAAACGACAATGAGGGCATCAAGCTTTGACGTCGATCCAGTCGAAGGGTGCAGAAGGGTGGTGGTGTAGCCGCCTGGGCGTTGAAGACAAAATGCGAAAAGGAGTGAAAGGAGTGGAAGTATTGTTTGGTAATAGTGGGCTGGGTGTCTATCATCGACGGATCGGAAACATGCCCTCGAAAAAACAATGAGGTAGATAAGGCGGGGAGTTGAAAACAGCTGCGATCAACGGAACCAAGAACTGGGAGAGACCGGGAGCGCGGGTGGAAGTCGACGATCTTTTTGATATGGGCGACGACGGAAGGATGTGGGGGTGGCGGCGTGCAGGCCTTGGGTTATGGTTGCTTTCAATGAGTGTCGGACGAACAGGATCCAAAGATGGCGGTCCAGAAGAGGGCGCAGGCTTTCTTTTAAAAGGGTACTTCCAATTCAAGTGGGATGAGGTAATTTCTGGGCAATTTCTGGGTCAACCCGTTCTGTCCGTTTTGTCGTCCAGTTTTTTTTGGCTGGTGGGCGACTTTTCTGCTAGCGGCGGCGTTGAAATTGAGGTGGGGATGGATGGCGTGGGGATGCACGATGGGGATGGTGGATTTGTGGATTTGTGGAGTGCCTGTAAAGCTTCGGGGACCCGTTCATTGGGGGGGGAAAGGGGGGTCCAGCCCAGTCCAGCAAGAGCACTTTACACAGGGCTCGATGAGAGTTCCGTTTTTGCGGGTGAGTGCGTGGAGTGGTGAACTCTGTTGAACAACCCCAAAGCCGATGAAGGTCGCTTTTCACGATGCTGCTGCTGTTTACTCGCCGTGGGGGGTTTGAATGATGCCGTGCGCAGAGAAGTGAGTAAGTACAGTATGGATACCCTGTTGGTGCACGGAATCTGCTGCAGCCTTACTCTCGACAAGACTCGACAAGACTCGACTCCTAGGCACGTTGGAAGAAAAGTCAGGAAGGGGTTGGGAGGCAGAGGAAGCTTTAGCCTTTAGATGATGCTGGTCTGTTCCTGAGGATATGTAGGATACAATGTGTACTCTGTACAGTATACTTTGCAGAATCTACCTTGAGACTTCTGTTGTATGGCGCAAAGGCTGTGTGGTGGGCCAACGCCCCTTTACCGCTGAGCTCCTGCATTGTTGATTAATGCACTGGCGACTTGGGATGGATTGAGTCGATTGACGACACATGGCTTGACGTGCTTGCGGACCTGGGCCGCCCCTTTCCCTATGCTGCGCTGCGCTGCTCCTTCCTGACAGCGGATGTAGGGCTGTCGTTCCTGCACTGTCTGTGAACCGTCACTACGAGCCGTTCAAGTTGCCAGTGCGATCTGGCAGAGAGTCGTGCGTAGAATCGCACGAGCGTGTAGTTCCTTCCTTCAGAACTTGATCCTTCCCGCGCTCGCCGGGTGTGCTTGCACCGAGAAAGAGAACTCGATGACTGAGCGTACAAGACAGGAACCCTCGTAACCACGTACTGTACTTTCTCTCGTTGTCATAAATGACCCCTTAGAAACCACTCTATCTTCCCCTTCATCCGCACCCCCTTTTCTGGCTAGAGAGTAGCTTGTCAATAGCGGTGCAAGCCATCAGCAGTAGTAGAGCCTCGATTGTTGGTCTTTGGGGGCGGGCTGAGGCCACTACCATACATAGCCTGTTGTATAAGCCTTTGGAGACTCGCCAATATGTAGCCATTTCGTGCAGGTCCAGCCTCACAGACGTTGGTTGGCAGACAGTCCCGTAAGCGAGCTGTTCTATTCGCATGATTGGGGGCTACGAGGGGTCATGCCTTTCCATTTCTCATCCATCATTTTATCTATCAACCGCTGCACCGTCAACACCGCTTGATGGAGGTCTTTGAAAATGTCACTCTCGCGGTTTTCGTGGTGGTTTCGAACATGACGTTGTGCGCGTGATTGCCATTTCCCATTCGCCCGGTACACTCCTGGTTGATGTGCAGGAGAACAGCAGCTGTCCGCAGGGCCTCGAATGGCCAAGGACGAACCAGCGGATCGGCAGAGGCGTTTGATTCTCGTCAGGGGTTGCTGAGCCTATTTCATGCATTTGCTCCCCCAGCGAAAGGGTTCAGCATGAAACTTCACGTCAGATAAACATTTCCTCGATAGGTCAACCACCACGAGGGCGGGCGCAGTGAGACGGGTATATCCAAAGGAGAATTCTATGCATAGCCATCGTCGTACAACTTGTACGTAGGCGCAAGGAGGGGGGCTTTCACTCGACAAGTTCAGGAGAGTACTATATACGCGAGAAGTGAGGATGTACGTCAACCCGACGGCGATGCAGAATGGTGCCGGATCTTGCCCAGGAACCCGGCTTTCACGTCCTCGCCAGGTCATTTGGACAGCGGTTCCGCACAGCATCGGGACACTGCACGCTTGGTGCGAGATGGCGTGCATTGTGTTCGGAAGAAGGCGGAGCTGAAAAAGAAGCTATACGCACATTGTACTCGACTGTTGACTTCGCCGCTGGGGTTGCAATTGGCTGTCCAACCACTTGGTCGTTGGCCATGTCGTTAGCCATGGACGCTGTGCACCTTCGGTAGCTGATGAAATGGGCCTTCCCCGGACACCATCGTGGCCACAAGTCGATGGAGGTTGTGCAGCTCTGGCAGCGTGGCCAGCGAACCAATCCTCTCACAGCAGAGCACGAAGTGCCCGAACAGGAACAGTCGATCCCTGCCCAGAGAAACTACCGAGCTCCACATTACGCGGTATGGAGGAGTCGTCTGTTAGGGTCGTGCAGTTTCGTCGGCGCCCGTAGTCAGCACGGAGCATATGAGTACTCGAGCGCCCGAGAACAAGGCTCTATGCACGCCAAGGCCACATCCTCCAACCACATCACTCGCATCCTCGCTTATCAACTCTCCCCTACGAATCGTGCACCATTCCTCCAGCGACTCTAGCATAACATAATAACATAAAAATAAAATAGGGTATGATGCCTTGATTAATGATAATTATTAGAGTACACCCTAATTTTCTAAATTAAAAAAGGTGGTGGTTAGAGATAATTATTTTTCATCGAGAATTAGGATAATTCCTAAGTAGTGTTGAAGTGTGGCTATGTTGTGGCGTTCTACGGGCGCCGACGAAACTGCACGACCCTAACAGACGACTTCGGTATGGACAGCGAATGAGCCAGGATGTCGCCATCTCTCGTCGTCACGTTTTTATATGGGGTCGACGGCTAGATGACCCCAGTTTGCAACTTGTCAAGATGAAGGGAGCTCAACGAAGAAACAACATCCATCTCAATCCCCACTATCTCCCATAATCCTCCGAATGGGGCGCGCGTTAAAGGAAACTGCTGGGCTCTGCTGGCTCTGATGGGCTTTGACGAGCTGGCGTGTGTTTGATGTTCGCCATCCCCCCCTTTCTCCCTTCCAAGTCAGCCTCGCGGCGGTGCGAGGTAGAGTAAGATGCTTCTTGAAACATCTTAAAATACTTATCAACAAACAAAAGGCTGAGGTGGCCTCGTCCTACTTAGATAATCGGCAACGTCAACCCAAACAATGCATTGATGGGCTCGGTCATTGTCAATCCCGGCATTTTCACCCGAAGCTCTCCGTATACGGATCCGATGCTGAAGAACGGCGTCCAAGAGCCTGATCGTTTCGACTCTCCAAAATCTCAGGAGGTTTTTGATTTCGTTTTGGTATGTGCCTCATGGATTGCCTTTTGTTTCTGCTCCATCTTAATAATCTTGATTCTATTTTTGCCTTTGTTGTTTACGAGATGCGATGTAAGGGACAGATTGTTAGGTGCTTATAGTTTGTCGATGTCATATCAAATCCCCTTCCGAGAGTACCGGAAGTTACTCAGCTCACTTGAAATCCCAAGTGGGAAAATTACCTTCCTTGCTATGTGTGACCGGATATTATCCCGTCTTTTACAGTTCAGCCTTACGTTCTCACATGCACAATTTGTTCACATCACAAGAATGCGTTCCTGGCCAAGTGTCGGGCCTCAAAAGCATACTGTACGGTACCTGAATACGAGCATTAGCATGGTTTTCAAACTCCGTGTGAGAGTTCAGCGTTTGCATAGAGTTGCGGCCCGCTGTTTTTTACTTTGAGGTACACACCGGTATGTATCCGGATTACGGATGGTTGAGAACAAACAAAAGTATATGTTCCTATGGCAACAGCATCCGAGCGGATGTCGTTGCGGTGAGGCTCATGGTACCTCAGTTGTTTCTCGCAACGTCTCTAAAGCCAAGAGATCTTCGTGTCTTCTTTTCGAACTCACCGTCACATCTTCTCATGATCCGTCTCAACTTGAAATTTGCTGTGCTCGCTGGGGGAGAACAGATTCTGATCGAATATCGATTCCTACGCGAATATCGATTCCTAGGATCGATCGGATCATCTGAACATCGGCCATGGTTAACTGCCACCTAGGAATATCTCGTTTCGTGATGGCTGATCCTCAGCGGGGAGTCTGAGACAAACATTTTCAAGAGCCTCAACCATAGACGCTCAATAGACGCTCGCGTCTCTCCCAACTTCGCTTACATGTGGTTCAAAGACTTCCAAGCGGTATCAATTTCGACAGAGCCTCAATCTGGTAAACCACCAGCTGATCCTTATTTTGAATATGACGTACTTGCCACATGTATAAAATGAGTTTACATCTGATATCGCTACCGTATCAGCGCAAAAAGTTTAAGCGCGTACCCCCGCTCTTTTGCCTTTGGCACTCTTCCACGTGCTGCCCGCGGCGGTGAAAGGATAGAGTCTAGACTAACCAATCTTCTTATGGTTTTATTGGTCGGCCCGTTTTTTTTGTAGAGACCAAAGCGTAGGTCGGTTGTGGAAATACCAAGAATTAAGAATTGCTTCTTCTCTACTCGTGCTGCTAACAAATTTGCGGATGTGAAACTTCATGTGCACATACCAACCGTTCGATTTTCCTACCAGACCCCTTCTCCCACATGGAGCAGTCAGAATGGTAGAAACGTGCTTTTGTGGGGGTTTACAAAGTTCAGATGAGGAAACTTTGTCTGTGTGTTTTTTTTTTGTGGCGACATCTTGGTCTTCTTGGTTGGTGGTTCTGGGGAAAGCTTAGGGGGTTTGTGTGGTGGAGAGGTTTTGGGGAAGGACGCGGGGGCTTTGGGTAGCGACATCTTGGTCTTCTTGGTTTGGAAAGCTTGGGTTTGTGGTGGATAGGTGTTGGGGCTTTTGGTGGGGAGGTGTTGGTGTTGGGGAAGGGGAAGGGGGAAAAGGGGGAAGGGGAAAGGGGAAAGGGGAAAGGGGAAAGGGGAGGAATGTGTTTGGGGTTGTGAATAACTTTGATGTTTTCTGTCTTAGGGGGTTTTTGTCGCGAGTGACGTGCTTTGAACTTGTGGTAAGACGGGAAGACAGGAGAAGAGGGGAAGGGGGGAAGGGTGGGTATGAAGTGTTCGGAGAAGTGAGAAGATTGATGGGTTGAATGAGTTGGCTAGGTGGTAGGGTGAGGTGTTGAGAAGGATAGATGTTGCATCGGCCATTAGTTTCTGCTTTTTCTTTCTTTCCTTGAGATGACGGAAAAGAACGGAGCTTTTCATCTATGGTCCTACGCTACATATCCCCGGTATTGAGGGAACAATACTTTGCCATTACAGTCTCAAATGGGAGATGGGTTTGATGTCCTTTCTTTGAAGTCGATTCTGAGCGCGAGGATTTATAGGGGGTAATTTGAGTTGTCAATACCTAGGTAGGTAGGTAGGTACTTGGAGAACTTGAAGTCATCTTTTTTCATGCAAGCATTGTGAAAGCGTTTCAACATACCATATTTTATCCGTATAGCTTTTAGGGGTTTGCTTTGAGGGTTTACTGATTAAGAGAATTTTCAGCGTCCATTTCCACTTTCCTTTCCTTTCCGCCTTCAGATTTGAGTATAGTGTTCAGTGTTCACAATATCTCTTTACTTATTTCCCCCATCTTCCTCCTTTCTTACGAGCATTCAAAATAGGCCTTTGTTGTATTTTTGGAAATTGAAGTGCGAGGTTTGTTTGATATTCCTTCTTCTGTGTTTCGATTTCTGGTGGATTATCCGTATCGGATTTTAGGGTGAGGGTGCGATGGCGTTGGTTGTGTGATATTGATATGGATATTGTGGGTGGTAGGGCTTGGGTTTGAGGCTTTCTCACTTGTGTTGGTTTTGGAGGAGGGGGGAAGAGGTTGTGAAGTGGGGGTTTGTTCAAGCTAATTATCGATAATTATATATATACTACGGGGATCTTTGCCTACGCGCTGCTTTCCTCCTCCCTACATCCCCTCATAAACTACTCCTGATCTCCCCCCTCGAATAAGCGAATCCTTCGCCTAACCAACAAATCCGTAAAGTTGTAATAAGATAAATTCCTATTCCAAATGTAGAGGGAGAGTTGCCTAGGGCATGCAAGGGTTCTTTGTTCTAAATATACATGCCTAAGATTTTAGGTATTTCCTTTTTTTTTTTGCGAAGTGCGAATCGCCGGGTAACCTAGTTGTGAAGGAGATTGGGACAGGGTAGGATGTTGAGAATAGAACTTGGTGAGAAAATGAGATTCAAAGAGAAATCGCAAAGTAAACTCTTTACTCATTCTATCGCAAGCCTAAACCCTCTTATAATCCCCCCTCCCCCCTAAAATAATCTATAATAAAAGCTAACCTTTTCTTTCCTATTCCCCCCTCCCCCTAATACTATTCTCACTCAAACCCCATTTACTCCCACAAGCCCACAATAACCTCCTCTTTATACTTCCATCAAATCTCATTAAGTCTCATTCTCGACAACCCACCCAGAGATAAGCTTCTGCACAATTAGCTTACCCGGAGATTCACCCCCCTCACAACTAGGTTACCCGGAGATGGGATTCTGCACATCTGGGTTACCCTGTGAAAACAGCGCCCCCCAAAGATTCGCACTTGGGAAAATGGACGAGTTGGGGAAATTGAAAGAGGGAAAGGAAGGGGGCGAGTACATGATAATTTTACGGTGTTTCAAAAAGTAACTTGGAAGTTTATGAGAATGATACTGTAGATCCTTTTCACTTTGACGTCAGAGCACATTAGTGAATATTACGAAGGAATGAATGGATGGGTGCTTCTAAGTGCGTATGCCAATCCAGCCAATACAGTGCCTACCTACGTAATTGTAGAATTCACTCCAGAGGTAAATCCCGCAGAACCAACGTCGTAACCACAGAAGAGCCTTCAAAATAAAAAGACGAAGAAAATTTATTATTAGTGATTAGGTATCCTGCACCATTCCAAATGTTCTCTTCAATCTACCCGTCCACTCACCCCCCTCGCTCTTCAAACAGAATTTCATACAGTCGAAACGAAAAAGAAAAGAAAAGGAGAAAACAGAGGTCAAGTAAAGGTATGGTACAATCAAATGATCGTGTCAAGTTTCCCACCCAAACGCCCCCCACGCCGTCCAGCCTTTCAATCCAAGACAGCCCGTCCATGAACACCTCATCCCTCGAATGCAAAAGTGGCGTTCAATCACCCTAATCGATTTCGTAATATACAAATGCTTTGCCAATGCCTCCTATTATTTCAGCGGGTGATGCGATTTTCATTACTGGAGTTTGACGTTATCCGCGTCGACCTTAAACTGCGCTGCCTTTTTCGAGCGCTCGTATCGTGTGGTTGTATCCCCTTGCCATATTGTACCTAATAGTCGATCCCAGAACGTGAAAAACGGCTGTGAGAAATTACTCTTGATCCCCCAGCTTTGGTGATGGATATCGTGGTAAGCGGCATTGTTGCCTGTTATGTGTTGTAGAGGGTCCCAAGGAAATGCGTAACCGCAATGGTCGTCGACTGTCTTGATGGTCGACCCTACAAAGAAAAGCATTCCTTGACGTGCTGTCATGCCTGCTGCCTTGTATGCGATGCTTGCGCCGAGGGTATCGAGTAGGAATCCCTCGAATGGATGGTTGTAAAGTGCGCCGAAGGCATATGGGACATATAGTCTGTGATGGCGCGAGTGGAACGTTGCTAAAGATGTTAAGTAGATTTCCTAGGATAGAAACCAGAGAAACTCACTATAAAGCCACTTATTCATATGCATAGCACGATGAAGGAAGTATTGCCATGTATCCTCGATCATAATTCCCAACGCGAATTGCATTATTGGGACAGCATACCAATACAACGCCTTTGCAACGACAATCTCCCAGCTTGCAAACGCCGGGACAGGCAATCCGCTCCCAATATCTAGGCTCACAGCTAGAGGGTATTTTCCACCTGCCAATGCTCCAGCAATCATCGGATGAGCGACCGAGACGTTTTTCGAAATCGCCGCAGCATTTAGTCCGATAAGGCCGAGCAGTTTCGGCAAAGCCCTCTGCGCCAGTCGCAGTCTCGTCGCCCATCTAGCAATATCGTAGTCCTCTTTCCCTACGGTCTCTGGTTCTTCTGTCAACCCCAATATAGCCCCCACCACCGTCTGAATTACTTGTTGTATAATGACGTCGCGTGCGACCTCATATCGTGATACATGATTTCTCTTTAGGATCTCCGCCGGTGTATGTAGTCGGTACTGCGGCCATATATCGTTTACATCGATGTAGTGGAAGATCATCGACAGGATCCAATATGCCGCTATAGGAGCAATTAGGGAGAGGTAGAAGTCGGGGATGAATGACAGCAGTGGTTCCACTGGTTTAAGGGTGTAGGTCGGAAGGGGCGGAAGGTCGAACATTGCCGAAGCATTGGAAGCAAGCGTAAGATTTTCCATAACTGCACGATTTGACTGAAAGTTGCAGTTATCGTGTTGCGCACGAAGGAGTGTGAGGGAACGGGAGGTAAATGAGCTGAGTGAGATGTTGTGTAGAAGAAGAAGTCGTGAGTATTTCGAGATGCTGCTCACGGCGCGCCACCCACTAGTGGTCTGTCACAATCTCGTTTAAATTTTGCAGGTGCGTTTCCGTCACTCCCGCGATCTCCTGAGGCTGTGAGGCTGTTCGGGCCAGGAATGGGAGTTTGGGGTCCGCCCTGCTTGTCAGTGCAAAAAAGTGCGGTGCATAAGAGTCGAAATTGTCGCGTTTGACCAGCGAATTCGAGTCTTGGGTGAGGCGGTTTTATATGGTGTTGCCAATGCGTGTGAAAGGTTCCCAGCGTCTTTCGGCTTCGGTCTACAAGGAGAGCGAATCTACTCGGGATCCCTGCCCGGCGCGCTGCAAGCAATTGGGGAAGTGTGGCGCTTATCAGATGGGATCAGGTGATTGAAGATCAAACTAGGCCTCAGGCAGGAACTCATTCGCCACAGATTCACCGCTCACCCAATTAGGCGATTTTGACGCTCCGCCGCTACTTTCCTCCGGAGGCCACTGCCGTGGAGGCTGTTTTCGCTGCGCTCTAGAATACCACCTGTACCGTGACCGTGCTTGGACTTTGCTTGAACGCTTGAATTCAGTATGTCTCTATGCCCTATTCTCGAGCGTAGCGAGCCACGGGGGTTTGGGGGCTGGCCCCCATGAAGAACTCTCTCATAAAGTACAGACCGTACTCGAGTACTCAGTTGAAGACAGAAAAGGAGGTACCGGTAGTCTACGGAGTGGAGTCAATAGACCTGGAATGTTGTTATGCCACATACAGCATTAGGTGAATGAAATGGTGAATACTTAATGATCTAGATATTCATATCTCTGGCTAAGTACTTACATATTCACCAAAGTACCTATATTTTGTATACTCAAGTAGATATTTTGTAGTTCTATGACAATGACTGTCCTCGCTGCCGAGGTGGAACTACTTTTAAGGCACCCACTCAGGCATCAAAGCAAGAGTCCACTACGACTGGCTGGCCTTCGCTAATAGCACGGGCCCACCACAAACCCCTCCAAGTCTCGGCCACTTTTTCCCCCACCACCAGAACTTTCCTGTCGCTGTGTCGCAGATTCTGATCTAGCTTTGTTGTCCCCCCTCAACAACAGTCTCTTCCTTCGCATCTCCCTGTTAATTATTTGACAAACACCGCCAACATGCTCATTTACACGGTGAGCAATGCCCTCAACTCTGCAATACTACCCCGCTTCGCACAGTAGGCACTTCGCACTAAGCCAATCTCCACCTTACACAACAACGGCGAAGATCGCGAAGTTGTGCGGGGAACCAATACTCGAGTACTGACATACCATTCACAACATAGGATATTATCACTGGTGATGAGATCATCTCTGACTCCTACGACTTGAAGGAGATTGATGGTGTTGTCTACGAGGCTGATTGTGCCATGATCTCCGTCGGCCCGGTTGAAGTTAGTATGTAAACATTCTTCCTTGTACTCCAAGTCTATCGCTAATGCCATTTCCACTACAGACACCGGTGCCAACGCCTCTGCTGAAGGTGCCGGCGACGATGAGGGTGCCGAAGATGGTGGCAAGAATGTCAACAACATCGTCAACTCTTTCCGTCTCCAACCCACCCAATTCGACAAGAAGACATATCTTACTCACCTTAAGGGTACGTCGACAAGCCTCTCCCCCAATTAAACACAACCTAATATGGCAATAGGCTACATGAAGGCAGTCAAGGCGAAGTTGACGGAGCAAGGTGCCGATGAGGCCAAGATTTCCGAGTTTGAGAAGGGTGCTGCCGCTTATGTCAAGGTTATCGTCAAGGAGTTCAAGAACTATGATTTCTACGTTGGCGAGTCCATGGATCCTGATGGAATGTAAGTCTTCTCTCTTCTAGGGTATTTCAGCGCTAACGTTCCTAGGGTTGTGCTCATGAACTACCGTGAGGATGGAACTACCCCATACATCACTGTCTGGAAGCACGGTCTTATCGAGACAAAGGTTTAAGAAGTTGGTTATTTTTGCGTGGAAAATTCTCTCTCTGGACATTTGTCAGAAGCTAGCGCAGCAAACCCTGCATATTTCCTCATAAATCTGAAAAATAATCCACCCCCAGCAAGAAATCCTTGAGTTTATGTCGTTAATTTGTTGCAATACGTCAGAAATTGCTCTACCCCATTTCACCTCCCGACCGGCCCGTATGTGATAAACGCTTTCAGTAGACATAAATCGCCAGATAACTCATATCTCAGTCTTGCCTGACGCGGTTTTCAATAGGATCCGTCCACTTAGATTTTGGCTTCAAGCAATCGCGAAGAAGCAATAGCAACTCGTGCGCAAATCCATCAACCTTCCTCTCCTGATTGAAGAAATATCCTTCGCTACCCGACAATCCTGCTGCAGAAAGGGCACCTTTCGTAACCAAAGCTCTCAGCGGATGACCAGGAGGAGCAGCGGCAAAGACCACTTCGATATCCGATCCGATGATATGGTTGGGTCGAAACTTCTCATTAACCTCGTTCGTCAGATCAATTTTCTTTGAACCAGTCTCCTCCGGATTCAACGCCTTCTTCATCGGCTTCATAACCAGCTCTGCTCCTGCGGAACCCAAGCCATACTTTGATGAGTATTGTAAAAAGTCCATGCATTTTTGAATGGCTTGGCCACCTACTTCTTTTACGGCGAGAGGGCCGTAGGGACCGCCGCGGAGCATGTACTCGAGGAGTACTTCGAAGTCGGAGATTTTGTCTTCGGGGAGGTGGAGGGTTGGGGTTTGAGTGGAAGGATCAATGGAGGTTGATGCTTCTGTTTTGATTTCGGTTGGGGGTTGGACGGCGGGTTTGGATTGAGATCCTTTGCTCTTGACTGTTTCCTCGTGACGCTCCATTTGCTCTTTGGGTTCTTCTTTCGTCTCGCCGCCACCACCGTTCAACTTCAAGGCTGCGAGCTCTTTCTCCAACTCAGCGACACGGTCTTGGAGTTTTTGGACCTTTTCGGACTCTGGAATTAGAGGGACCGGCTCAATATTTGATATGAAGGGGCGTTTGCGCTTCTTGGAAGCCGGCTGATCATCGGTATCGGTATCATTGGTTGGGTTAAGAGCGTTGGCGAAGAAGGTGGAGTGGTGGGTTAAGAGGGCGATGGGAAGGGTGTATATTTTTTTCGTTGGGCCGACTTTGAGGGTAGCTTTTGGGGAGGAAAGGAGGCTGTGGTGATGGGTAGTTAGTGAAGAGTGGGTGAAGAGAGGATATGGAGGAGGGTGAGGATGAAGGCAAGGAGGATATTACTTGAGATGCTCTGTTGCGGACAGCTGCAGCTTCTTGGGCTGGGATTTAGTTGCATTTGGAGTTGACGATGGAGCCATAATTGCGAGTGTGGTAGGCGTAGTTGGATGTTTGTATTGAAGTTGGAAGTTGAAGTTGCAGTTCAGGTTGGAGTTGTCAAGTTGATCGGTTGAGGAGCCGAGAAGAGTGAAATACTAAAGTAGTCCGGATCAAGCAGGAAGAAGCGACTGCTTTAGCCTTCCGGATCGAATATTATCCCGTAGCTGCTATGCTCTCTAGTTGGTAGAATGTGTCAAAGCTGAGTGTCTCATGGCTCAAAGGAATGATTTCAGTTGGATATGTTATTATGTTGACTTTTATTTGCACTGGTTGTATTGTGAGACTGATAAAGAGCGTATGAGGGGGTCTAACCTCACATAGTCTGGCAAAATAAGGTTCAGTACTGTACGAGAGGTTCAAAGGGGTGGCAGTCTTGTAAATTAATTGTGATGACTTCTCTTTGCTAACGGGTATTATGTTCAGACGGGAGTTTAATGACAGACTAACAGACCCTGATATTTTACTGTACTCGGTATCACTAAAGTGAGATTTTCCTCATCCAGTTCAATTATCCAAGTCATCAAAGCTTACGGCCGATGTCCAGTTATGTGGGATATTAACTCATTGTTATACTGTAATACTTGCAGACAGTAAATTGTAAATAAAATGCTATTACTGCCTTTCGTTGAACCATACTTTGCTCCGAGCCTCCAAGAACTTAACGAAATAACCTATTCAGAGACCCTGCAGAAAGGAAACTATATGATCATAATGAGGTACCACTTATGCAGTTTTACCCTCCTTCTCCAGATGGATGATATCCACCGGCACTTTCTCATCATCATGCAAGTCTCCTTCGCCCTCACCCACGAGATTCCGGTTGTAAGTCATGGCCTCGATCTTGTTGGCCGCGGTTTCCTTTTCGCCTTCTGCCACGGCGTCGACTTCGCCGAAGAGTTTGTCCATTCTCTCGAGCGATATGCCTTTGGTTTCAGGGAGAATGAAAATCACCGATATCTGAAGTGGGGAATTCGGTTAGCGAGGTGGAGACGTAAGGGGGTTCTCAGGGGTAAACCTACAAGGGCAACCACGTTCAGGCAGAACAGCAGCCAATAACTCTTTCCGCCAACCTCATCATTGAATGTAGGCCAGGGCTGTGTCAATGCCAGAAGACAAACCGTCTGTCCCAAACAACTCAATCCAAATGCCTTATCTCTCACTTCCTGTGGGAAAATCTCCGAGGCAACAGTAGGTGTAATCGGACCATTGGACCAGCAATATGTCAAGCCTACAATGAAAAGCATGGCTATTTCGGCGATGGCGGCAGAGCGATTGTTGTTGTCTGGGTAGGAGGTGGTGAGCGAGGAGAGGATGAGCAGCGCGAGACTTTGGATTGTGAAACCTGCGATGAGGAGGGACTTTCGGCCGTAGCGGTCGACAGTGAAGGTATTCACGAGGACTATGACGAGCTGTAGGGCGGCTTGTATGCCGTTTATGGCTAGGGCTTGATGGCCTTCGTTCCAGCCTAGGGATTTGTAGATTATGGCAGCGTACCTGCAAATGGCCACCTATCGTTAGTCCATTCTTTGAGAATGGGCTTCGCTAAAAATCGAGACTCACATGGTAAGTGCAGCAATACCACCAAACTGCTGCAAAGCCATGGCATATACGCCATAAGCAAGCCGTTTACGCATACCAGCACTCGCAAACAAACCCATATAACCGCCGTCAAACCGCTTACGATATTCTCGCGAAGTGATAAGTTCATGGAATTCCAAGCGCACATGTTCCGACTCTGTGGTCCCACAACGAAGCTTAGCGAGCGTCGTGAGTGCACGTTCAGGCGTGTCGGGATATTTGTCTAGTAGCCATCGTGGAGATTCGATGTACCAGAATGAGATTATGATGAAGCAAACGCCGATTGGGATTTGGATTACGTTGCTAACGCGCCAGGCGATGTTGTAGGGGGAGCTGTGGAAGGACATGCCGTAACCAGACCACTGGTTGGGTTAGAAAAGAGTTGGTCAGAAATCTTCCAACTGCTGATGGGAGTTTTGGGGGAAAAGCGTATGCTGGGGTATCTTACAAATGCTATGAATGTTCCTAGCTGGTATCCGAATTGTGTGACTGTGCCTACGAAACTACCACGTAGACTTCGTGGTGCACATTCGGCGACGTATAAACTCGTGGCAATGTATACACATCCAAACCCGAGACCACTTGGAAGCATGAGTATGGTTAACAGTGGACGGAGTTTAAGAGGAACTTACGTTACAAGTCGGCCAAAGATGAGCACGGCATAGGTGTTCGGGACAACCTGGATGATTCTATGATAAATTAGAAGCTGTCACTGTATCGTACCACGAGGAATGTAATTTTCCACGGAACCACTTGATCTTTTCCGCTTGAGGTTGCATGCCAATGAATATTTTCTGCGATAGTTCAGAGGTGTTTAGGAGAGAGCCACTTACACTCCAAGTATCATAACCGAGATGGAGATTCGAAGAGCCCCTGAGTAAAAGGCATATCAGTCCAATGATCAAGTGAAGCTTTAGAACAAATATTTGGTTTACTCACAGAGCCGTCCTACCAATGCTGCAAGCGAACCTCCAACGAAAAGCTGTGCCAAACCTGTTGATAAGGTTAATAGAGATTTTATATTAGGCAGCAAGAAAATAAGGCAATAGAAATAGGAGAAATTTACCAGTCGAGGCCCAAGGAATGGTAGCAATAACACCACTTCGGTTAGAATCAACATTGTAATAGGTCGTGAATTCAGTGTCCGCAAGAATTACAGTCATAATTCCAGCATCGTATCCATTGAAGCACGTGGCAAACACCATGCCATAGAGCATCAGAGCCGCATAGCGGTCGTGAGGCGGAATAAATTTCTCCAAAAGACCCATGGTGATTTCAGTAGTGGTCGGGTTTGTGGTAGAATATGGCAACTGTTGTCAACTTCAAGTGAAGACCACTTGCACGCAATGGAAAAGGTTAAAACAGCCATGGTGGTGTGCTGAATTGCTATCATATAGGTAGGTAGCTCGCATGCAGGATGCGGAGGAACATGTGGGGGAGTTTCCCCTTGGAAATGGCGAATGGCGGGGAAAAGTTTGTTGGTAGGAAGTACAATTGGAAATGGCGGGGAAGTTTGCCTGTTGGTGGTCAGTTGCTTGGGCGCTGCTTTATATTTTTGCGCCGCCGCTTTATTTCCCCCACCGGAGCTATACACGACGTCCATTATTCCATGTTATTATTACTTCAGTTCATAACTCCAGACATCGCGCCACAACTAATGGTGGCTCAACACCAAGAGACAAGCTAGAGACATAACCTTATTTCCCCACATGTACCCCAGACTACCCCATATTCGCACCCATGTACGGATTAACTTGATTGATCTCATGCCCCAAAATTCTTCTTAGCTTCCTTCTTGTCTGATTTCACCGGCATTCCAACATTCCACCAAGAAGCAAAATGGGGTTCACCAGCATCATGACATGTGTACGGACAGTGTTGCTCCTCCACTCGCAACCTATTCATTCACCAGCATCATTACCCGGGAATTACTATTTAATGACATAGGTAGGTGCGGAGGTAGGTTCTTTCCAAATCCACAACTCCTCATCATACACAATCGAGACAGCGACGATTTCCAAGTCTGTCAACATGTTGTTCTTACTGCCTCTTCTTTATGCTACTTTTGTAGCTGCTAGTACATTGGCAAGCCGCCAAGTCTCTGGTACCTCTACTGTTAACCTAGGAAATAACACGGGAACTCCTCAGCATCTTGCCTCCGGTGTTCTCTATGGAATTCCCGACACGCCGAACCAGATCCCATCTCATTTCTATACGGATATGGGATTCAATTATGCCAGAGCTGGAGGCGCTCAGGTGCCAGCACCAGGACGAGGATGGATTTGGGGGTTGACGGAATACAAGGTAGAATTGACATCTCCTTTGTCATGATGGCACGCTAATATCAAAATCGCAGAACCGTTTCGCATCTGCTTTGAGTAACTACAATACTGCTCGACAGTATGACGCACCATTTATCTTCCTCATCCATGATCTTTGTAAGTCAAACTCAAATTATCGAAGTGTCCCTGATGTCCTGGCTCCACATATTCTAGAAACAAATATACCAAAGCTGATATTGTGATAATTTTAGGGGGTGCGGATGGCACACAGAACTCTACTGCTCCCTATCCTGGTGACAATGGCGATTGGACAAGCTGGGATGATTACCTGACCCAGTGGATTTCCGACATAAATGCCAATGGTGCAACTGCAGGGCTTTCGGTCGACATCGTAAGGCTTACCCACTCTTCAACGTCATGTTGATCCCTACTTGGGCTTTGCAAAGAACTGACTCTCGGGTCATCTAGTGGAACGAACCTGACCTTACATACTTTTGGAATGCACCACAGGCACAATATTTGGAGATGTGGGGGCGAACGTATCATCGATTGAGGTTCGTAATTGTTGTCCAGACAAAAATATCAAGTATCTGATAGACTACTAGAACTGCTCTGCCATCGGTTTTGCTGATTGGGCCTGCTTTTGCTAGTCAGCCCTCTGCATCTGACGACTGTAGGTTTGGACTCAAATTCTATGTTTAATCAATGTTTAATTGAGACAGGGTGGACAAACTTCTTAAGTTTCGTGGCATCAAACTCGAGGTAAGTATTCTGAAGCTACCACCATATGCGAAGAGAGCCGATTATCGTTAAACCTCGAAAAAAAATACGCTGACTCTGAATTCTTTATTTATAGTGTACCAGATCAGTGGGTATGGCATATGGAAACCGGAAGCGGAGATATGGAAGGTGCATGGGGAGCGTTGTACAGCTTGCTTAAGACCTACGATCTTCCATTGAAACCTATCAACATCGACGAGTATGCAACTTATCCGGAAGATGTACCATCTGGTTCAGCTTGGTGGATTGGACAATTGGAACGAGTCAATGCTCATGGATTACGTGGAAACTGGCTAAGTGGATGGGCACTCCATGATTTTCTCGCATCCGTCATCTCAAAGACAGGCGCCGAGACCGCCTACACCGAGACTGGGACTGGATATTTCCCTACAGGCACATTCCAGGTCTACAAGTATTATGCGACGGTGAGTTACACTCTTCATACTAATTCTCTGCTCCACAATCATTCTAGATTGGCATAAGATTTGCATCCAATCCAAATCCTGGAATTTTGCCCTATTATTTACTAAATAAATTACGAAGCAAGTAAACTGACTCGCACGCTTTGATATAGAATATGACAGGCACGAGAGCTGGGACATCTCCCTCTGCGGATCTCAAGATCGACACTTACGCAACGATCGGAACCGACATGGTCAGAGTCCTCACAGGTGTTCGGATTGAAACCGGAACTTGGCAAATCACAATCAACGACATCTCAGCGGTTGGATTGGCCACTTCAGGAACGTTGGATATACACACTTGGGGATTTCCGCTCAACAGTGACACTTTTGGTGAGGTAGACGCACCCACTGATTTGGGATGGGTTTCGCATACCTTCTCGGGAAACTCTGTCACTTTCCCAGTCTATCAGACTGACACTTCCACTGCATATGCTTTTGAATTTTATGTAGGATGAGGGGACGAGCTGGTTTTAAATTTAACCAGGCTTTCTCTCATAAAAACCAACGAGCAGAAAAAGGATACTTTCAGCTAGTTGAACTACCAAGAATGGATCAGAAAAACTGGCAATGGAAGGGTTAGAATTGCCGTAGTTGAGAAAATAATTTACCAACTGATGCTCCGCTTTCTGACCTAGAGACAATCAATTTTAAATCGCTGTTTGTTTTTCTAATTTCATGAATAAATCAGACGGTGTTTCAAACTTATTAAGAATTACTTTACGGCCGTATGCTCTATGTACCCTGTCTCCCGTGGTCAGTGCGGGGTATCAAACGCTCAAAGTGCAAATTGATTCCACGTTTTGGGTAATTTACCGTTGGGAAGATAAATCCTTTGAAATGTATTGGTGCGGGAAAATGCATAACCTCCCGATGCATGGTTCATCATACATATGAGCCTATGGGGGCTTGGCACGCCCTCAACGCCTTCGCAGAACTTTATTGAGGCGACAACGAGGTAGCGCCCGCGACGACGCTTCACACTCAACATGCTCGAAAGTAAGTCCTCCTACACACTCGACGCTTGGGGGTGAAGCTCACATAGATCTAGGAGCAGGTAAAGAGAGCAATGACACGCCTCAGAGCGGCCACATTGACACCCCGGGCCCACGATTTCAGTGCCCTGAGTGTACGCAAACATTTGGCCGGGCTGAACATTTGACACGCCACGCAAAAAGTCACACAGAAGAGCGGTTACTCAAATGTAATCACTGCCGCAAAGGCTTTTATAGGATGTAGGTATATGCAACTTGCAATCTCTTCGTCCAATCATATTTCACACGATCCGTCCTTTCCCCTTACAACCTCTCGGAATGGAGAGCTTCAGCCGAATTTCCTGCTTAGCATTATTCCCAGGTGAGTAGGGGAGGTTGAGGGAGTTTTACGGTCACCAAAAGGTTTTGGGGACATCAAGCTAATCGAGCCACGTCCAGTGATGCCTTGAGGCGACATGAAAGAACTCACAAAGAGCCGAAACGGAGCCTGCGTGGTAAAGGCGCTCGCGCTTGTACCCCCTGCGCTAATGGCCGAAGAAAATGTAGTGGTGGAATGCCTTGTTCGGGCTGTCATAAAAGATCACTACAGTGCATGTACCCGTACTCAAGCCAGTCCGAAAAGGCCGTTACAGTTATCGGTTCTGATCAGGATGAATTCTCCCCACCACAATATCAAGTGCAAGTAGAAGACGAAGACACTCCGATGACATTTTCCAGCACCCCAGGGGCTGCAATAATCGCCGCTCATGGAGAGGTTCATCACGATGGATCAGAATATGTTCACAGCGACAACGCTGCCATTGATTCTGCGATTGCCTCCTCGAGAGAAGACCCTGATTCCTACATACCAGCGAGAAACAAAGTCAGCATATCAAAATCTTTCGGACTACTTGACCATGAAACCATGGATACCCAAAAACTGGGCGTTGCACCATCACCGCAAACACTTAGTACTTCTGTAGTCGATTTCCAGGCTCAACTCGTTCCACCTCATAGCTCTGTCATGGCAACAGCTCAAGCGCCGACTATGAATCACGCTTCAGATCCATGGTATGAGAGTAATCTTTCGTCTTTAAATTGGCTACCATACGATTGGACACCGGATTTTATGGGAAGCGACAACATGTTATTGCTCGAAGAGAGCCAGTCTTTTGCGCCAAGGCAAGACCAATCCCTGAATTCTATGAGTATAAGCCATGCCATAGAGAGCGTCTTGAGCCATCCCAATGGATCCCAAGTAACCCAGCGTGCCCCGCGTTCGAATTCAAGATCCGAGGTTGGTGAAAGCCATGCAATATCTAGCCCTGGCTCCATAGGCACCAATACCACAACGGGTTATTACTATGTAGATGGAGATGGGGCACGACTTCCCAGGATACGCAAAGCGCCATATCCTTCCGGCGAACCAAATGAACCAAGCAATATCGAGAACTTCGGAAATTCATATTCTCACCACTTCTCATTTCCCCACACGGCCTCAAATCAAGCCTCCAACACAGATTTGAATTATAATGAAACGCTCACAGTGGAGAACTACAATGAGATTCTCCAAATGTTCCGATTGTTGTGTATCAGCTCGAACTATTTCGTGTCGTTTTCCGCCTCCTCTTTTCCCTCAAGACAACTGCTAAACAAATTTACTTCCCTGTATATGACCAAGTTTCAATCTACGTTACCTTTCCTTCACCCGGCTACTTTCGATTTACCATCCTCTCATTGGATGTTCATAGTAGCTTTGGCTGCCGTCGGAAGCCAATACTGGGACGCTGAGAATTCGGAAGCTTACTCTACGCCAATGCTTGAGTTCCTCCGCCGTTCGATTGATAATATGGTTGGTGGCTTTTCGTCTCTTGAAAGAAACTTCACTGAAATGGCATTAGTCCGAAAATCTTGACGATACGCAACTCAATGCATTACAATTTACACAAATAAAAATGCTGAGCTGTATCGGGATGGTATACTCTAGCCATCCTGGCTTACTAGCCAAAGCGAAGGTGTACCACCAAGATCTCTTCAATTTTTGTGACTCTGCAGGTTGCAAGCCACAGGGTGGAGATGAAGCCCTAGCCCTGTCGGACAACGCTCCAAGTATAAGCACTCAGTGGAAGCTATGGTATGAGAAGGAAAGCCATCGGAGGACGTGGTATTCTATATGGGTAAGTCTTGCTATCAAATCCCATGCTCTTTTCGTTGTTGAGAAATGCATCGAAAGCAGTTTTTCCTTCAGGTTGCTCCCCAACGAATATTACTATAGCCTTGCTGATAGTTAACAGCTTTTGGATTGCATGTGGGCATTCCAACTCCAGATGCGTCCCCTATTGTCCCTAGAAGAAGCTACTCTCGAAATGCCTTGTCAAGAAGTACTCTGGGATGCACGAACGGCTCAAGATTGGCAACAAGCTTATAGCTGTTCGACTCGTGCGTTGCCCCTTTTCACTGCTAATCCTCAACTCGCCATTTTAACATGACCTAGCAAGCCTATCCCTCCACTCCACCATTCAACTCATGTACATCGAAAAACGTCTCCAGTCCTCGACAGGAGAATTCAGTCGCATCCTCTGCATCCACGCACTTTTTCAGCGCACCTGGGCCGTCGAAAACCACCTACGTCAGCCTTTAACACACTGGGAACCCAGAGCCGAGAGACATGACTTTCGAATATTTGAAAGCTCTCTCCTCGACTGGCTGCCCAACGTCCCAACTTATTCCAAATGGCGAAATTCTGCATGCGACTGCCTAGATATCCTACACTGGCAAGCAAACAGCGTAATTGGTGCAGCATCCGGAATGGAGCACCCAACGGTGCTTCATCTACACCTCGCTCGCGTGGTATTACTTACACCGTACCGAGAGATTGAGCAACTCGCAGAGCTCATGATTGCGAATAATGATCCAGCAAGCCCATCAAGTTCTACAACTGCCACAAGTCAAAACTCACAAATTGCAAAACTCCAAAAACATATACGTTGCTGGGCTACTGAAGATCAATATAAAGCACGCCTCGGCATGATACATGCTGGCGTTCTGTTCTGGCATTTCCGTCGCTATTCCATTGACGCTTTCTACGAGCCCTCTTCGGTCTTTCTGGCCACGTTAGCATTGTGGGCGTATGGTCGCTTCGCTGTACACACTTTACCTGCAAAAGCCAAAACTAAGCTTCAACCATCTCAAGTTCAGACCGTTTCAACTCCTTCTCAGCCACCATTAGAGTCCCCTTCCTCCATCCAGCATCCCCTCACCGACCTACCAACGGACTCGGACTCCGACGCTTCCTCCATCTTCCCCACATCAATGCAACTCGACCGGCCAGCAGACGACGAGCTCGTTCAGCTCTTTGTAAAACGTGGCACGACAATGAAAGCGAACATTATGGGAGTGGGCAATCTATGTAGCAAGAAGGGCTGTGTGAGGGTTTTGGGGGAGGGGAAAAAGTTGTTAGCTGGATCGGGAGTCCAGCCGGCAAGGTGGGGATATGCCAGGGGCCTAAAAAGGAAGGTAGAGATTTTGGCAGACGTATGTCGTGGGGAAGGATAGGTGAGATTGGAAAAAGAGGGTTGTGATATTAGTGGACGAGAGAGGTCATCAGAACGCCGAAGTGTTCTTGCAATTAATTATGAATTAGTGGTTGGTAGTATTCCAATTCTGGGGCTCAAAATAATTATCTAACTCTTGCTGAGCACCGTTCAAAACAGAATTGCCCAAAGACATATCTTTACTGTGCCAGCATTGGTTGCTTTGAGGCTCCTTCATGCACGCTAGTACATAGCCTATACAGGCTATGCAGTCGGTTACACTATGGACCTCGCTAAGGGCTGCGTATCTACCTAACCTCGTAAGCTTCTACCAGTAATAATCAGAACAGTGGGGTTCAGGATGAGTCCACTTGACGCCTTTGGGGGCCATAAACCCCGAGCACTTCTTGGCGTTTAAAGTGCTGGCCTTTCCCGCCCGGGATAGAGAAGTCTTGCAAGTGACGTTTCTCGGCTTTGAAGCAGCTTTTTCATCGGGGTTGCGCTACCTAACGAAGCACCAGAGACCTTCGATATATCTTTCTACTAGAGATTGAACTTTACCAACACTCACACAGCTCCATCCTCCTGCTCAACCAAAAATGGGGAGCAGTGAATCCGCAAGTACGTAACTCACTCCCCACCTTCGAACCTACCGCACTAATTGGTTTATAACCCCACCCCTTCTCTCCCATTTAAAAACCTCCTTATGCCAGACCGCCAAAGAGAATTAAAATAAAGTGGGAGAGAGGCCTCCCGTTTCCTGGACCTCTCCCATTTTAAGATTCATTCTCTCTTGTAATCTAGTGCAATGAGGTCTTAAATAGGAGAGGAGGGGTGGGCGTATAACCCAATTAATACAGTATACCTACATACGCATGAAAAACAAATCCTAACTGACCTAACAGTTCAATCTTCCACAGTAACCAGAGAATCAAGATGGTGCTTCGCCAGAGGGTGCGAGAATGAAACGTATGTATTCTTCTGCAATGTTCGTAAGTCATTATTCCACCCGCCTTCCAAGTTCGGAAGTTTTGAACTCCGGTCGCTAAGTTGCCCTATTTTGCATTGGTAATTAGACAAATGCCAAATGACAGATTGTCCGCAGATGATTTCTTATGTTTTTGTTGAGGAAGTAATAACGGGGTTAAGTTACTGCCTTTTACGTGCGTATTTACTCCCTTAAATGTTGCATTTTTCGCTCCTGCAGACTACGAATTAAAGCAGTATTTGTTTCATAAGATCCCACCCCTCTCCCCCGTTTGACCTCAATTTCCTTAGGTGACCTATCGTAATGGGTTCAAACCAAATGAGGGGTGTGTGTGTATACTAATTATTACGGCAATCAAATGATTAATGAGTTGCGCAAGCAGATACTTGCCAATATGCAGGTTGCAATACTCATGTCGCTTACGCTGGGAGTGTATTCTGTGCAGGACGTAAGTCTTTCGATTTCCCCTCGGTGTTTTCTCAGTTCTCCTTCGAGAAGTGGATTGGAATGTGTCATGCTGGGATGGCTTTCAGGCTAATCCGAAGGGAAATATAGACAAATGCGCGACGTGGCTTTGCCATATGGCAAGGATTCTCGATCCAGCCTCACAGACATGGCAGGACAAATGTATTCATCGTGAGTTTCTCTTTTCTTGGGCATTCCGCATTCCGCTTGAATTTTGTGAACAAGTAATGTTAGCGAAGAAGCAAAAGATTAAGAAGTGAATACTATGCCGAGTCGCCGACAGTAGTGAAAGAGGAATTCCGCTAATTTTTAGCATGGAATAGATATCAATCGATGAATAATATTCAGCCTGAAAGAAGGTATTGGCTATCGAATATTGAGTAATAAGACAAGTTTCTACTTAGCGAATTGAAGGAAGTCGCCATGATTTAATGACTACATATCTACCAGCTGGAACGAATGATCAATGGAACACTTCAATCATGATAACGAGCACGATTTAATTTACCTGCGGATGCTAAAGCGGTGGCCGATGATTTTCGATGCAGTGTCACAGGCTCCCCGTGAATTTGACCAAGGGCTATTCTAGGTAGCTTACCCGGTTACGGATACCCCTATGACCTCCCCGAGGATTTCCCTCCCAAAAAGGTTATGATATCCGGTATTTCTTTCTAAGGCATGATGGATTAGGCTTACAGATATCATTACCTCTTCTTTGGCAATAAAATTTCGCCAATTTGAGAAGTTAGTCACATCATTTCCTATGAGTAAGTGACTACTTAGCAACCATCTCTCGCTCGTTAGTCAACTTGGGGATAAAGACCTCTCCATTTTACTTTCCTTTTGGCTATGACATAAACCTTGTATAGTTGTGAAGCTGTCAGTCGCTTCCAATTTCTTTAATACATGGCTACCTTGGTGCCAACATCGAGATGCCGTTTTATGCTCCAAGGCCTAAAGCACGTTGGGTAAATCCATTTGAAAGATTCGATCACTTATTTCTTGCTCTCAACTCAGACCTCGAATATACCTAGTCTTCCGCATCAACTTGGAATTCATATCCTCTTCGATGATTGGGTACTAAAGATACGGGCCACTTACTGCAGATGAGCGGCTGGCATGAAATTTGCACCAGGACTCTGGGAGAAAGGTACTCAATTTTGAGACACTTACTGTAGATCAACGGCTGACATAAAATCTACATTAGGAGAAAGGTACACGAACGCCAAACAAGCATTAGCCTTCCACCACTTGCGCACCAATAACCACCTCTCTTCACCACCAAGAAGTGCACGCATCGGCCAACCCAACCCACCGGAGACGAAATCTTGTATAACCGCACCGGCCCATATACGCGCTCGAACCAACGGCAAACTCACGCCACCCATTCTCGAAGAGAGTGCAATGCGGGGTATACTGGTAGGGGAGCTTCACCCCTAGCTACCTCGCTTAATTAGTTCCCGGTGGGGGAGGGGTACTTACTCTGATGTATCTTACTTTCTAACAGCGGGGTAATTATTACCCAGGTATGATCTGTTGCGTCAATCTGCATCGCAAGCACATGTCGATCGGAACTGAAGATCTAACGGTTTTCTGTGACGGTATGCCCTCCCCTCGGTACTCCCCGCATAGGGGACCGAGGAGGTTTGGGAAATATTCCATCAGATGTTTGAACAATCTTATCGGTACTAAGAATCGACCTTCGGTTCCCTCAGGGAACTCTTACCGATCTCCCTAGGGGACTAAGAGGGGTGATAAGGGATAGTAAGAAATAACTAATAAGATAATTAGGCCAGAAACGATATTAGTATTAGCGAAATGATTCTTAAACACCAAAAATCAATAATAGAGTATTAAAAATTATTATAAACCTCTTTAATAGAGTTAATATATTTAATATTAATTATATTAATTTATTTAATTCTTAAAATAAATATTCTCTTTCTTATAAGAGTATTATTAGAATCGCTTTAATTTATAGATAATTTCTATTTAATTAGTATAAAATTAGAATATTATTAAATAAAGTTTTATAAAATTAAAGTTTATTAGATTTTTTATATTTCTAATTTATATATATTATCTCTATTTATTTTTAGATTATAAAATTATAATTCTTATATTATAAGAATTATTTAATATATATTATTTTTTCTTTCCTTTTTATTCTATTTTAATTATATAAAAATATTTTTTTCTAAGATTATTTTCAAATATATTAATAAATTAATTTTTAATACTCTTTTCTAATAATTATTATATAAATATTTATATTAATAAAAGGGTTAAAAGGGTTAAAAGGGTTATAAGATATTTACTTCTTATAAAAAGAATAATTATTTCATTTTTAAAAATATTAAAATAAACTCTTTTTTTTCTTTTAAAATATATATATTAAAAATAAATAAATAACTTTTATAATTATAAAAAAGGGTTTTTTTCTTTTAATTTATTATTTTTTTTCTATTTTCTTATTATTATTAAGAAATTATAAATATTTTCATATTTCTTTATTATAATAATTTTCTCTTTTTTAATTTTAAAGCTTCTTATATTTCTGATTTCTTATTCTTTTTTATTTTTTAAATATAATTTATATTAATTAATGTTTTAATTAATATTTATATTTATATTTTAATTCTAAAGAAATAGTTTTCTATAATAAATCGATATTAAATTAATCATTTATTAGTATTAGAATAGATTAATTATTTAAAAATAAGATAATATATTTCTAAAAATTAATAAAATAAGAAAGTTCTTTTAGTTTAAGCTTATAAAAATATTTAAATATAATTATATAAATATTATATTAATTCTAAATTTAAGAAAGTTTTTATAAATTATTATTTATATCGATTTATATTAAATTATTATAAGAATTATATTCTTATTTATAATAGAAGAAATTATTCTTTTAATAAGATTTTTTAATCTTATTTCTAATATAAAAATTAATAAAATTTAATAAATAAAGAAGAATATATAAATCTTAATATTCGATTAATAATAATATAATTATTATTATTATTATTTAAAAAGGATATTATTTAAAATTCTTATATAATAGAAGAAATATAAGCTTTTAATTTTATAAGATATTTTAATATTAGGAATTATAAAATATACCGAATTAGAGGTAGATATATTTAGGAATTTATATTATTATTTTTAATATATTATCGATATATAATTATAATTATCTTATAAGCGTTAATATTTCTATTAATAATATTAATTCTTATAATTCTATCTTTAATATTAAATTCGTTTTTAATATCTCCCTTATTATTTTAATCCTTTTCTTTAATATATTCTCTTCTTTATTATAATCTTATATTTATATTATTTAGATTTAATATTTTTTAATTTAAATAATTAATTTCTCTTAAAATAAATTTCTATATTTTCAATTAATAATCTAATAATAATTTCTATTATATAAATAATAAAAATAATTATAAGGATTATAATAATTCTAATAAAAGGAATAATAATAAAATCCTATTTTCTATTATATTATCTAATCTAATTAATTTTAAAAAARAAAAAAAAAAAAAAAATCTAATCTCTTATAATATTACTTAACCCAATAAAATATATAAATAAAAAGAATAAAAAAATTCCGTCTTTTATTATATTATTTAATTTAATAAATTTAAAAGAATTTAAATCTTTTATAATAATACCTATTATATAAATATCGAATTTAAAGAAAAATATTATAAATAATAATCATTTAAAAACCCGTTCTATAAATCCTAATATTTTATCAAATAAAATAATACTTAAAATTAATATATATTATTATTATTATTTTATTCGATTATTAAACCTTTCGGAAAATAGATTAAAAAGAGAGATATTAATTATAGAACTATATATATCTAATTATATTAATACTATTCCGTTTCTCTCTAATAGCTCTTCTTCTTTAACCCTTTTTTACTCTTCTTTTATAATTCTATTATCGAATAATAAATCTTTTTTTAACTAATATTTAATTATTATTTATACTTAATATATTTAATATTATATATTATATATATATAATTAACCTAATTATAAAATTAAAATTAATTACCTTATAATAAATTTAATATTAATTTCGATTTAATTAGAATTTCGAATATAATAGAAATAATAAAAATATATATAATAAAAGTTATTTAAATTTTAATAAAATAGAATATATATAATTCAATAAAATTAATTCTAAATAAATTTTCTTTATATTATTCTATATATATAAAAGCTTTAAAAAAAGATTCATATAATAAAATTAATTAAATCTTATTTATTCCAGAGAATTATTCTTATAAATTCAATCTCCTCTTTTATATTCTTTTATTTTCTTAACTTTATTTAATTTATTTCTTCTCTCTTATTTCCGATTCCTTATTTCCTATTAAACTATAAAAGAAAAGAAATAAAAATAGTTTTTATTACCTTTATTATATAAATTTTAACGAAAAATAAAAGATAATAATAAAAGATAATTTTATTAAAGCGAATAAATAATCTAATAAAATAATAATATCTAATTAAATCTATTAGAACTAATTTTTCTATTTAATATTTCCTAATAATAAAATATTCTTAATAATATTTTCTTTTCTTAATATTAAACCTTTTATCGGATTTTATAATATAAATAATAATTAATAATATATATAATTAATACTTGATTTTAATAAATCCATTTATTTAAAATCTTATTATAAATTATAATCATTAAATCTTATTTTATATTTATATATAAATCAAATTCTATATAAAATTTAATAATTCCTATTATTAAAAAACCTTATAATATAATATATATAATAAATAAAGAAATAAATAATTAAATAAAAAATATATTAAATTAAGCGAAATAAATTATTATAATAATCTTATAATTTATACTATAAATCTTAATAAGCTCTATTTCTTCTTATTAAGCTTTTTTAGATCTTTATATTTATTATTCTTTTATTTTTATTTTTTCCTTTTCTCTTTTTATATAATATTCTTTTTAATAAAAAACCCTATTATTACTTTTAATTTATATATTAATTAAGCTTTAAATCTTTAGATTCTCTTTAAATATACTTATTCTCGAAATTAATTAAAACCTTAAATTATTATTACTTTTAATCCTAAATAATAAATTTTTCTCTTTAATAATTTATAATAATATCTAAGATTTTATATAATATAAATAATTTAAGCCTTTAATTATTAAAACTAAAATAATTATAAATTTTATTATATCTTATATATTTAATATTAATATATTCGAGTATAAATCTAATAATTAAATCCAAGATTTTAAAATATTATTTAATAATATAATTAATCTTAAAAAAAGAATATCTTATATAATAATTTTAAATATATAATCTCTTAAAAAAATAAATATAAGTGAATAAAAGAATTTTTAATATAATTATAAGATTAATCTATTATTAGTTTTCTTTAAACAATAAATATATTTAATTCCTTTAATAGATTATATTATATTAAATTAATTTAAAATATATTCTATTATTAGATATAAATATTATATATACTAACCCCCTAAATTCATATAATTTATAAGATTAATAAGAATAAAAACCAAAAGAATAAAAATAATATAATAAATATAAATAAAATAAATTAATTTAATCTAAAATTTCTATATTAAAATTTAAAGATTTTAAATATATATTTCTAATTCTTATTCGAATCGATATAAATAATAAGGTATCTTAATAATATATTAATATATAAATAAAATATATTTTAAAATTAATATAAATTTACTATTTCAATTATTTCTAATTTTTTTAAGATAATTTATTTTTTATATATATAAGAAATTATTTATATATTTAAAAATAATATAATATATAATTATTATTTAAATTATATAATAACCCTTTAATAGATTATATATTAATTTAATCGAAATATATTATTATATCCTATTAAAACCCTAAATCCTTCGATTATCTAATATTTCTCATTAAAACCTAGTTATATTAATATCTATAAATATAATGAATAATCTAAAAGAACGAAATTCTTTATATATTCTTTTAATCTAATTTATAATATTATTATAATTCAATTATAATTTATATTTTCGCTTAATTAATAAACCTTTATAAACTAAATTAATATCTGTTTATATTCTTTTCTCTTTAATCCTAATAAGATCTTTTAAGATCTTATTTATTTTAGATTCTTCTTTAATTTCTCTAATATTTTAAATAAAAAACCTTAAATAAAACGGATCTTTTTATTAAATAAAGTATAATATAATTATTTTATTAATAATATTATAAAACTATATATATATTATTTCCCTATTAGGGTTTTATTTAAAATATTAATTCAACAATTAATATAATTTTTTTTAATAATCTAATCTAAAATAAATAATAAAAGAATTATATTTTCGTTCTAAAATATTATACCCTTTTAAGAACTTTTCTTAAAAACTTCTTTTCTTTAAATTAAAAGTTAAGAATATATATTATTAATTAAACTTATATCGATTCTTAATTATCGATCTAATAATAATTATAATAATTAGATCCTTAAATAATAAAACCTTATAATATTATTTAAAATATTAATCTTTTAAAGAAAATTATATAATATATAATAATATTTAAATAAAGAGATTTTTAAAAACTTATTTATAATTAAAGAATCTAAATAAATTAATATCCATTAATATATATAAAAATATATATTTATAATCTAATAATTCTTAAAAAACTCTAATATAAAAGTATTATTACCTTTTAATATTATTATTTAATTAATATATATAAATATAAACTCTCTAAAAAAGAATTTCTAATCCTCTAATATTAAATTATTAAAATAATTCATAATAGTAATTAAAGTATTATTTAATAACTCTTAATTATTATATATTATTATTAGAATTAAAGATCTAATAATAAATAGATTCTTTTTTAAAATCTTCTTTATAAATATAAAAATTATCTATTAAATAAATTTCAGAAATATTAATATATAAATTAATCTGTTATCTTTCTTATTTATATAATTAAATCTTTAAATTATAATTAATATCCTCTTCGGAATACCTTAAAAATATATTCTTTTAATATTAAAAATATTTATTCTTATTTTAAAAGCATTTATAATTAATATAATTCTATATTTCTTATTTAAAAAATTATCTTAATATTAGCATTTTATTTTCTCTAAATAATCTATATAATATAATTAAATTAAAATTGTTATTATAAGTATTCCTTTTAATATTTCTTTAATAAAAAATAACCGAAAATATACAAAAACCTATAAAAATAATAGCTTTAAATTAAATATTATTAAAGTTTTTAAAATAGATTTAATATTTAAAATCTTATCTTTCTTTAATATTATTAAATAATTAATTAATATAATTTTATTATTTAAGAATTCTATAGAATATTCTAAAAGAATTAAATTATAATATAATTCGAATCGATTTAAATTGAAATCTTTTATAATAAAATTAAAAATATTTAAACTTATCTTAATAATATCGAATTAGAATTAAAGTATAATAATAAATATTATTAATTATAATAGTTTAATTCTAAAAGCTAACTTTATAATACCTAATTAGATATATATCTACCGGAATTTTTTCCCTTCATATATAATATTAATATTAATAGATAAATATATTAAACTTTAAATTCTTATTATTCATTAATTAAATAAGCTTTATTAACTATTATTAAATATATAATTCTCTGAAAAATTATATTCTATTATAAAAGATTCTTAATATAATTACGATTAATTCATTCGAATATTATATAAATATATTTATATTTAATAATAAAAATTACTTTAATATCTAATATTCATATCTTATTTATTAAGAATATTATTGCTTTTTTCTTATATATAATATTTAATTAATCGGTTTATTTTTATTTAAATACTTCTAATAATATAATAATAATTATAATCCTTTTATAAATAATATGAAAACTTTAAAAGATTATAGATTTTCTTTATCTTATAAATATATAAAAAAATATATTCTTTTTATTTATTAAATCCTTAAAAACCTCCTTTTAATATTATTATAATTTATAACTAAATTCTTCTTTTATCTTAGTATATATATTATCTAAAAATCATCTTTTTATTATAAATTTCGTAATTAATAAATCGAAAATAATAATATAATTCGATTTAATTAAAAATAAAGATCGAATATTAATATTAATTAAATATAAAGCGGCTAATAATAATACGGTAAATATTATAATTAAAATAAGAGATTAAAATAAAGATTAAAATTGTATAAGAATAGATCCTAAAAATAAAAATAATAAAATATTTAAAAAAAAAAGATAATATAATTAAATAAAATATATTAATAGATAGAAATAATTAAATAATATATAATATAAGAAGATTAAACTTAAGAATATAAGAAAGTTAAAACTATATCTATTAATATATCCTATTTTTATTTTAATAAAAAACCTTAAATTGAAGAATAAAATCCTAAATATATAATTATATTAAATATTATATTAATATTAATAGATAAGATTACCTAAAATCTTTAATAATATCTTTTAAATAAATGATCTATTTTTTATAAATAAATATTCTATATTTTTATGATCTTTAATTTATAATTTAAATAAATATAAAAATAATATATCTTTTAAATTATCTCTTATAATAAAAAACGAATTCTAATTAAATATTTTTAAAATATTATTCCTTATTATAATAATCCTTGAAATAATCTCCCTTTTATTATTTACCTTATAAAAAATTCCCCTAAAAAATATATTTATTACTCTAAATATATTATTATTAATAATTAAATTAATATTCTTTTTCTCTTATAAATTCTTATAATTCTATATTAGAAATATTTTTATTTAGAATTTTATTTAATTCTATTCTTCTATTAGATTAAATATTTCCTTATTAAAAGAAAGAATATAATATTTTCTAATCTAATAAATCGTATTAAACGAAGATTTTAATATTTATTTAATATTAAATAAAAACATTATAATTAAAAACCAAATTATTATTATATTAAATCAATAATTAATTCCTTTTATATATTCAAATATTTCTTTCTAAATCCGAATAAATTATTTTATATATATATTTTAAAATATATATTTAAATCCCTTTAATTTAATAAATAAATTATTAATTAAAAGATTTTATATCTTAAGGATTATATAATACTCTTATATCAGAAAAATAATAATTTCTTTAATATATTTATAAAAACTATTTTTAACCTAATATAATAATATAAATCATATATAAACCGGAATATTATTCATTTAACTAATATAAATAATACTTTTAAACTTAAAATATAATCCGTATATTATTATAATCTTAATAAATTCGATAAATAATAAATATTAATCTTTTAAAACTTTCTTAATATATATTCTAAATCTAAATATAAATAAATTATTAAAAAAAACTTTATAATTTAAGAATAAACCTTTTTAATATCTTATTCTTAGAAGATTTTAATAAAATAATCCCTTTACTTTTAAGATGAAAAGATTCAATAAATATTATCCGAATTTTCTTATATTTTATTAATTATTTAAAATATTAATATAATATTAAAAATATATTAAAAGAATTCCTCGATCTATTATATATGAATATTATTATAATCCTTAATAAATCCCTTTAAACTTAATTTACTAATTATTTAATCTAAAAACCTTATTTAATTATTATTATAATAAATATATTATTTTAAAAAAACCTTTAAAAAATTCATTTAATAATAGAATAGCCTTATCTAAGATTTAATATAAACGAGATTTATAAGAATATTATCTTTAATATAAAGCTTTTACCCCCCTTATAATTTCTTAATATTTCTTAAATCTATTATATTAATTAATTATTTTAATTCATTTTATCTATTAAAAAAATTTATTATATACTAATAAGGAATATCTTTTTTAAATCTCGGCTTTAATATTATATTAAATACTAAAATCCTTAATTATAAAAATATTATCTATATAAATTAATTTATTAAATAATTATATTTATAAATTAATAATAAATAATAAAACCGCTTTCTTTATAAAAATAATTTCTTAAACCTCTTTATTATTAATATCTTTCTTATTATTATATTTTAATAAAACCTTTAAATTATTATAAAGATTATATTTCCTATATATAATACTTTTTAAAAATATTATTTCTCCTATTAAATAAGATCTTAAAAAACCCGAAATAATTCGATTCTTTCTTTTAAATTATTTAAACCTTTTTTTTGATATTTTTTATCATTTAATTACTAAATAGATCATATTATTAATATAATTCTATATTATATTTTCTATAACTTAAATAAATAAATAAATAAAGAATAATATTCTATTAATAATAATAAACCTATCTTTTCATAATAATCTATATCCTTTTTATTTATAAGAATATATTCTATTATTAAAATCTAAGCTTTATTAATATTAAACGAATTATTAATAAATAATAATATAAATAACCCGTTTATCGAATATAAAATAATATATCCAAATATTATGACTTTAAAACTATTATAAAAATCTATCTAAGTTAAATTTATATATTAAAATCCTTATAAATTATTATATATAGAAATTATAACCTTTAAACTAATTCGTTTATTAATATCTAAATACGTATCCTTTTATAATATAATTAAACCTTAAATAAATTTATTAAAAGTATTAATATAAGAATAAATATTTATATAAGTTATAATTTAAATCATATATTATTAAAATCTATAAATATATATTTAAATAAAAAATAAAAGCGAAATATAATTATTATTCTAACTTTATATATAAAAAATATAATTTAAAACTATAATTAATATAAAATCTCTTATTTTAATAATATTAATAAATACTCTTTTCTTTAAATTATCTTATTCTATTAATATTTCTAATAGCTTTCAAATATTAGATATTTATATAAAAAGATTAATATTAAATATAATAAATTAATAAAAATATAAAATAATATATTTATTTAAAAAATATAATTATTATATCTCTAATAATATTATTAAATAAAAACTCCTTATTAATTATATTAAATTTAATTTATATATATAAATATTCTTAATTATTATTATCTTTTATTTCCTTTTTATTATTAATTTAAACCTATAAATCTTTAATCTTATTAAATAATTTTAATATAAATTAAATATATCTTTTTATATTAATTAATTATTCTAATCTAATCCTCTTTATTATAATATATTACTAATTAATATTTTAAGATATTCCTAATAAATTAATTTAACTTATAAATCTATAATTTATTCTATATATTCTATATATCCTTAATCTTTTCAAAATTTAAGAATATATAAATTATAATTATAAATTCTTTTATAAAATTAAAATTATAAGAATATAATATTTTTAATATATTCTTAATTCAAATCATATTAAAAAATAGAAGAATAAAAAATATAAAATCTAATGTCAGGATCACGTTTTAGCACGTGCCTCGGCTTCGGGCTCGCCCGAAGTTCGCAGGCTCCTTCCAGGGTCTCTTATATAGACAGATCGCGAACCTTCTTTGAAGGGTCAGCGATTAGCTTCTGAATAATACGATATTCTTACTCTCAAACTACCTTACGTGACTCGTCTTGAATGCACCTAGTTTTAGGGTCTTGATATCCTTACATCTAATAAATTAAAAGAAATAATTATTATAAAAAATAATATAATTAAAAAGAATAAATCTATAATACTTATATCTAATTTAATAAATATAAATAATAGAAGAGATCTAATTAATAATTTAATCTATCTAATTAGATCTAAAATTATAAATTTAGAATTAAAATCGATTTTATAATAATTAATAATTAATAAAATCTATTACGAATATAAATTATTAAAGCTTTTAGGGATAGCTTTTATATTATAAAACTTTTAAAAATTTATAAATTTTAAGATTAAAAAAAGTATATTTCTTTTTTATAATATTAAGAAATTATTAAAAGAAAATATAATATTTATTAAAATTAATATTAATATTTTAATTAGAGATTAATTTAAAAATATTAGAATAATAATATTTTTTAAACGATTAAATATTTTTAAATCCCTAAAAATATAATATAAATTATAATTTTAAAATTCTATTATAAATAAATAAATAATTATTTCTTTTCTTTTTATATTTAATATATATATAAATTATAATATAATATAAAAAATAGAATTCTTAATCTTATTTAAATAATAATAATAATAAAAGAAAAGTATCTAATTAATAATATTTCATATAGAAATTATATTAAAACTAATAAAACGATTATATATTTTTGAATCCCTAAAAATACGATACAAATTATTATTTTAAAATTCTATTATAAATAATTAATTAATTATTTCTTTTTTAAATATATTTAATATATATATAAATTATAATATAATATAAAAAATAAAATATTTTACTTTTATTTAATATTATTAATAATAAAGAAAAAGTTATCTAATTAATAATATTTCGTATAAATATTATATAAATAATAATAAATTAAAATCTAAGATCTAATTATTTCTATATAATTATCTAATAAAAAAAACTAATTTTAGTTTTATTTTAATATATTTAATCTATATAATCTATTAATATATTATATAATATATAAGTAAAATTAATATTAAAAAATAAAATTAAATAAGAAAATATAATAGATAGCTTTAATAAGTATTATATAGCTTAAACCCCCTTTCATATTATTAGACCTAAAAGAAATAACTTTTCTAAAAGAGATAACTTTCAGATCCCTTAAGGAGATATTCCAGAGGTTCTAGGTGTACGGGTGTAGTGGTGGGTATTATGTGCGCCGGAGATCGAGTGCCGCCGGCCAGATTGGTGTTTGAAAGGCTGCGAATACACTTTGTTAGGAAGTCGGAATTCCGAAAAGTCAAGTAGTGGTTATCAGTAGGATATCCTCATAAAGAGTTTCATCAGCTCCAGACAACATTACAAGCACTTCTTCGCGGCTTTTGAAGCTTCACTTGGTCTCCTTATCTTCACCCTCAAACGCAATCGCCATTCTCTAGAAACTTTGGACCTCGCGCTACAAATCTGAATAAGAAAGACATCGACTTCCTCGTCGTCCATTGTCCTCCTTATCTTCACTCAAACAAACCCGCCATTACTCAGCATCATCCTCTCAACTAGACACTTCATCATAAAAGCCCATCATCTTGAAGCCAAACGCCCTCCTCACGCCGTCTTCATCTTCACTCGCTCGCCTCACTTCACTCAAACGAACCCGCCATTCACGGCGCCCTCAAATCTCCTTCTAACCCCTTTTATCACTCACTCTTACCCCCCCCCCTCCCCCAAACCCTCAAAATGACACACCCACAAACCTCCTTCCCCCTAACCCACTTCACCTCACCCACCTTCCTCTCAACACGCCGCCAAACCGCCCACACCACAACCCTCCTCTACCAACTCTCCGTGCTAAAAAGCACCGGCCGCTACGACGCCTTCAAACTGAAATGGCATCCTTCCTACGACGACCCCCCAAACGTACCACCTATACCCAATCACCTTTTCTGGGATTCGGATGTGGCGAAGTGGGTTGAGGGAGCTTGTTATTTTCTGGAGGATACAAAGAAAAACGGTAATGTGGAAAAGGGGCAAGGATTTAGCGAGATTGAGAATGCGGTGGAGGAGTTGGTGGATATGATTAGGGGAGCACAGCAGGAAGATGGGTATTTGAATATTCATTTTACAGTTGTGGAGCCGGGGAAGAGATGGTCGAATTTGAGGGATTTGCATGAACTGTAAGTCCCCCTTCCCCCTACCACCATGCCCTTTTCTATTGGGGAAAACAGAGAAGGAAAAAAACAAAATCACAAAACTTAACAACCACCTAGATACAACGCCGGCCACCTCATCGAAGCAGCTCTAGCACACCACAACTACACACAAACCTCTCACCTCCTCGACCCAATTTCCAAATACGTCACCCTCATCAGCAACACCTTCGGCCCCAACCCGGACCAGAAACACGGCTACCCGGGCCACCCAGAAATCGAACTCGCTCTCTTACGATTATACGAAGAAACGAAAAATCCACAGCATTTAGCGCTAGCAGAGTATTTTTTATATGAGAGAGGGAATCCGACGGGGGAAGGCGGGAAGCATTATTACGATGTAGAAGCGTCAGCTCGTGGCGATCGTGAGAATGAAAGACCGGTGTATTATCCAACAACTCGGTGCTACTGGTTCGTTCCCCCTTTCCTCCTACCAGCAGGTAATTTTGTTCATGTGCTGAAATTTGGTACAGGTATCAGCAAGCTCACCTCCCAATCATCGAGCAGCAAACGATAGAGGGACACTCGGTACGCGCGATGTACCTCCTCACTGCACTAGCAGATCTAGTCCGTATCCGTGGACCATCCCATGAGAAATATGATGCCCGAATGGGCGCTCTAAAACGTTTGTGGGATAACATGACGGGAAAGAAGATGTATCTGACAGGTGGTATTGGTGCGATGAAGCAATGGGAAGGCTTTGGGATTGATTACTTTTTGCCGTCTGGTACAGATGAAGGGGGATGTTATGCGGAAACTTGTGCTTCGATTGGCGTTATGATGCTTGCTGAACGGCTACTACAGGTAAGTGAGCAAGTGGTTGTTTTGATTTTGAACCTAACGAGCGATAGATTGATCTGGATGGAAAATACGCTGATATTATGGAGTTGTGTTTTTACAACGCAGTGATGACTGGGATGTCCTCCAGTGGAAAACAATTTACGTATGTGAATCAACTTGCATCTAGCGACACAGATCTTTCCAAACGAGCGGAGTGGTTTACTTGCGCTTGTTGTCCACCGAATGTGACGAGGTTGCTTGGGTACAGTGGTGGATACCTCTGGACCAGTCTGACAGACGGGAATAAAGCGCTTCTTGTAAATGTTCATATGTATTCTTCTGCAGTCCTTTCAATCCCGGTGGGAGATCGCATAATAGAGATTGAGCAAATTTCGAATTGGCCGTGGGAAGGAGACATCAAATTCGAGGTTCGCAACGCGGAAAGCATTTCGACAACTATCAAACTTCGAATCCCTGGATGGGCTTCCACTTGGAAGGTGATAGCTTCTACCTACCATACTTGACATGTAACTGACGATATCAAAGATCTTGCCCGAAAATCCTGAAGCTCGACTTGAGAAAGGCTACTTGACGTTATCCCCTAAATGGTTACACAGCAACCCGACCTTTCAGTTGAACATCCCGCTTGCGCCAAGATTAATTTCACCTCATCCATACGCCAACCAAGACATATTGGCACTTGCTCGAGGGCCCATAGTATACTGCGCTGAAGATTTTGACAATCCATGGGTTGACGATCACTTCAAAAGCCTCGTACTCGATCCAACATGTTCTATCAGCGAAAATAACATACCGAGTCCCGAAGCTGGCGAGCCATATGTGGGTTTGACAGCTCATAATGCGGCTTACTTCATCGAAATCGGCGATTCTCTTGCGCCACAAGTCTCTTCAGAAACATCAGGACAACGCTCGCCTATCAAGGAATTATACTTCATTCCGTACCTTCTCAGAGGAAACAGGGGTGGCAAAGGACACATGCGTGTTGGGATTCGCAGGAAACGTCAATTGGGGAAAGATCTTGTGGTTACTATGAATGGTCGTGACGAGAATCCGACACTGCAATAGAAATAGGAGCACTGCTCTCTTGTAAGAAGCTTATAGGACAAATGAATGCTAGAAAAAGAATAGATTTAGCACGCGCTAGGATTGTAAAAGCGGCAACACAAACAGAGCTTTACAGACACCAATTCCTCGTTCTGTCTGAATCTCAGAACCAGCTAATGATGCTACCTTCTGCTAATTTGGGGAGGACAAAAGAGAACTTTCATAGACCTTACCCAAAAGTCTAAGAACTCGGAAGAAAGGCATGAGGCTACTAGCCTACTCTGCCAAGGGCTTAATTTCACTTGAAAATATGTTACTCCCAAAGTAAAGGTCTGGCACACCTATTAAGAAACAACAGGGCTTATGGCGGGAGAAGCGAAAAGATTCCTCGAAGACGGTCAGCGGAATGTTCAACGCTCCGCGCTCTGCTCATATTCAACACCACAAGACCATCTCATCTTCTTGTAACAATATGAGAATCAGAAGAGGGCAACGCTCCTTCCAATCGATCCTCAAAAACTAGATATTAGAAAAACTTTGGATACAGTAATAACATCCCTTGAGAAGGAAAACATAGGCAATCTTACAGCTCTCTTACATTCTTAGCCTCATTTCTGCCAAGCCAACAGCGCAAGAGAACTCAGAGAGGTAAGCCCGAAGAAAAAAATGGAGATGCCTCGGCAAAAATTCCTAAGGGCCAACCCCTGTAAATGCATCGGAATAAAGGCTCTTGGGCCATTTTGTTGAGAACCCCGCCATGCCAGCTGTGTCTTGATGAAAAAGGTGAGAAAGGTCCAAAAAAGACACCGCAAATGCAGTATCACCAGAAATATGTGCGTAAGATGGGAAGACTTGTTCTAATGGCATTGAATTAATATGTCTCCATCGTGAGGCAGCGTCGCACAATGGAGCTCACCAATCGATGGAGCTGGAAGATAAGACGTTTGCTGGGGGAAAGCTCTCGTGAGGCCGTGCGTGTCATGTGCTTCTAAAGCTCAAAGCGACGCGACCTTTTTTTGCAGGGGGGCGTTGTTAACCTCGTCATTCTCAACAATTTCGCAGAAGAACTTTGAGCAGCCTCGGACCGCAAACTGAAAAATGCAGTGCACAAAACCAACAGACCAATGATATTCTCAATCTGAGTATAACAACGGTTTGAATTACCGCTTTAGGACTAGTCGAGTCGAACCTTGGGTCGAAAGAGATTGACTGTGCATCGGCCGCGGTGACGCGATGGAAGAGAAGCCAAATGGGGCAAGGCTAGCAAGCTATCGTCTCGGCAAGTAGGAGGTAAATTCTCAATGGATCGGACAAACATTTCTGGGAAGCCCGAGAAACTTCAACAGCAAGGAGACTTGGCCGTAGAAAAGGGCAAACGCAGTAGCTCCTGCACCTTCTTCTTCCTCCCTTCACCCAAGATTTCACCTGTGGTGCGCCGACTATAACTGACCACCTGGTCCCCTCTTACGCTCTCTACCTACTTTCTCTACCTTGAGGCGAGGGCCAGGCTCGAGATAGGATCCCCTCTGTTTGCGTGCCACCTTTGGATCGGCGGAAAAATTGCCAACCCCTCAGGTGTTGAGAATTCCCAGTCGCCTAAGTCAAAACAAGACGCCGCACACATCGTCATTCGAATTCACAATGTTCTCCTCAATTCACATCTCCCCCCCGTCCGAGTCGCTATTCAAACTCCCACCAAGCGGCGAACCTCAAGCACTGCCGCCTCCTCTCCCGGGTTCAACTCTTTCGGCCCCTCCATTTGCGATCTCCCCATGGCTCTACAATGCCGCTCTCGATGTTAAGGTCCCCATCACAATCGCGGTCGTTTATGCCATCACAGTCGCGTCAGTAAACGCATACAATCGTGCAGGAGGCAACAAGGCATGGTGGATTAGCAAAACCAAGCCATTTTTCTGGTTTGTTGTGGCACACAATATCTTTCTGGCAGTATACTCGGGTTGGACTTTCTATGGAATGTGGAATGCCCTCCAAAACTCCATCGCGAGCTGGTCAGGCCCAGCGGGACTTGCAGCCACAGTAGACACTCTCTGCAAGATTCAAGGGCCTCGTGGGTTGGGAAATGCTGTTTCGTACAATGCCAATCTCTCGAGCTGGGTTTCTCAGTCGCCATCCACTGTGTTCCTCACAGCAGCAGGAACGCCAGACCCAACGGATTTGGGGCGGCTGTGGAATGAAGGTCTGGCTTTCTACGGCTGGTTTTTCTACCTGAGCAAATTCTACGAGGTTCTGGACACCTTCATTATTCTGGCAAAAGGCAAGAGGAGCTCTACACTGCAGACTTATCACCATGCGGGTGCAATGATGTGCATGTGGTGCGGAATTCGCTACATGTCTCCTCCTATTTGGATGTTCGTTTTTGTAAACTCCGGAATTCACGCTTTGATGGTAAGGATAATGGCCCTTGAATCTTTGAGATATTGAGCTAACTTTCCCTCAGTACACTTATTACACATTGACAGCTTTTTCTGTACCGATCCCGAGGTCCTTGAAACAAACTCTCACGACCATGCAAATCACCCAGTTCCTCGTGGGAGCAACTTACGCAGCTTTACACTCCTTCGTATCCTACACAGTCCCAGTTCAGGTGCCATATGTGAAGACTGCAGTCGAATCAATCACGTCTACTGTCACAGCCACTCTCTCCTCGGAAACTGCTGCTGCGACCACGGCAGAGCTCGTTGATACTATCAAGAAATATCTCTTCCGCGCTGTTGGTGAAGGGGGTCTCGCGGCAAACGTTAACGCTCAAATTAACTCGTCACCAGAGGTCGTCGTCACAACGGGAAGTGATGGCATTCAGTACCGAACCGAATATCAAAACGTTCCCTGTGTTGATACTAGTGGTCAAACTTTCGCCATCTGGTTCAACGTTATGTACCTCACCCCTCTGACCGTCCTCTTCGTTCGATTCTTCGTCAAAAGCTATATGCGAAGCATGCAAAAGGGTGGAAAGGCAGCCAAGAATGGAACCGCTGTAGTGCCTGCAAATGGTGTGTCAAAGGGTACCGAGAAGCCTTTGTATAAAGATGTTGTAGCGGGTACTGAGAAGCCTTCTCTTCAAAATGGAGGAACTCCCAACGGAAAATCTCAAAAGCAACTCAATGGAAAATCACCATACGGGAAATCTCCTAACGGAAAGTCTCCAAATGGAAAGTCCCCCAACGGAAAGTTGAAGCATTAGATGGAGTACCGGTAATGTGTTGCTTAATTATTGCTTGCAATTGGAGTTATAGAAAGACAAGAGGTTGGCAAGAGTTGGGTGGCTACATACACTGTATTGCAAGGATTGCATTTCAAGTGTGTTTCTTGGGCATGTAGAAATAGAAGTGCTTGGGGGTAAAGGCGTGGGCGGTGGGACAATGATACCAAAAATTATTACTTAATAAAACACTTCAAAAACTCACGTTGCGTTCTCTTGGCTCCATCTATGATAGTGGCTGAGTTGGAAAAGTAGTTCTAGATATTTTACTGTGCCCGCAGATCTGGCTCTGTGTTGAGCTTAGTTGCTTAGTAGAATAATTGTGGATACGAGGTAAACGACAACGGAAGATCGAAGGCGCAGTTGTGTAGCTAAATATATTAAAAGTGTCATTTATTTTGAGGAAAATCAAGCTTAAATCCATCGGGGTATGACATACTTTGATCATTGTAGGACTTTACGTCAATTGTCAGGTTTGCGACCTGTTGGTAACTTTCCTATCATAAAGCTTCAAATGCCATTGCGGGATATCATTGACAAAAATGGCAAAACTCAACCCCAGCGAACTGGGATATAGAAACACTCAGATAGTGAGCGTTTTGAAGGGTACTGTTTAGTTTATCCACGGATTTGAAATGGCCGTTCGCCATTGCCATTGGCGGAAACATATTCTGGTTTTTGAACTTATATATGGCAAAAGGCTCCACTATATATTCACTTAGTAGGTCGGAAGTCGGAGTCTGTCGATGTGTGGCGGTGTGTGGCTGATCAACCCAACTAACATTCAATTTCTTACATACAACTCCATGGCCAACAACGACTTTCTACGTATGTTCATCCACAATATGGCAGCTCACGGCTTGACGCTTCGCACACTTCTGTTGCCGAGCTCAGACTACTCAGCGTACAGTCCAATGTCCATACATAATACGAAGCATCCACCCTTGAAATTTCCTTGGCAAAGCCCAACGAGCAAGGTACTCGAGGCACAGTGAAGAGCAATTGGCTCGAATCTGCTTACTCTGAAGCTGGAAGGAGCTATGCCAAGCTGTGCTAGAATGCGACGCGTCTCCATCATCCGAAATTACCAGCTCTATTGGTGCTAGTTGCTGCGATATGCTCGCGTGCTCTGTACAGGTAATATGGAGTAATATTCACGGTGAGGAGTTTGCCAGAAGTGGAATTGTGTCGTGTGCCTCCTATGTCATTGATGACTTCCCCCGGGGAATACAGTTTTGCGAACCTCTTTGGCTACTAATGACAGCAGGCGCCAATCGCTGGCCCCTTTGCGAGTGCGAACATCGCAGAGCAAAACGGAAAGAGGACGCAGACAATTGAACAAGATTGTCTCGTTGTGTGAGTTCCGGCGCATTCGAAGATGGTTATAACATCGAGAGTTACAGCAACCATTCAGCGAATACCCCAGATCCTCTTGTTGGCTGTGACTATTGCGGTGGTATATAGGTACTGCTGGCTTGGTATGTTGTACTCTTCCCAACCTAGCCTGTCTATCGTTAACCCCTCTTCTTCAGATTATCAAGACCCCTTCAAGTGTTCGGCACTTCTCAATAAAGGCCAATGGCTGGATGCAGGGTCGCGATGGAAGTCCCAATACCGATTCAAGGAGTGGCAGCCTCCAGGATGCCTGATGCACGAATATCAGAAGAAGGACATACTTGATTGTTTTCAGAAGAAGAGCCTAGTATTCATAGGAGATTCCACAACACGTCAGATCTTTTGGGCCGTTGCGCAGAAGTTGGATAGCGAAAGAGCAGCCAAGGGAATGCAAGATCTGATGATGGCCGCGGACAAGCATATGGACCTGGATTTTCCTGCGGCAGGTCTTATGGTTCGCTTCATATGGGACCCATTTCTGAATTCGACCCGTTTAGAAGAAGAATTAGGAAAGTTCCGAGCATACCCGTCGCAGGATACCATATTGCCAGACGTCAGTCCTGGTTTGATAGTGTTAGGAGCGCCAGGTTCGTGGAATGCGAGGCATGGCGGGGAGAATTTCGTAAAGAGCTTCAGAGATTCAATTGATGCTATGATTCCATTAATGGACGACGCCTTGCCTCTTGCAATGAGAACGCTGGCTCCTTCAGAATCATCGCCAAACCTCCTGTTCCTAACCCCTGTGCTGGATCCATGGTATCAAGATTTATCTCCTTCCCGAGAAGTGACAATTACTCCGGAGAAAATCGACCAGATGAATAATTATCTCCAGCAGATTTCAGCAAACTCGAAAGCTGATATCCCTTGGAGCTTTTCGCTGATGACGTGGAAGCAACCCGGGGCTTACGAAGAAAGTGGCATACATATCGTCAGCAATGTTGCTCATCGAAAAGCAGATATACTTCTCAACTCGCGTTGCAATGCCGATAGAGGAAATAAAGGTCATGCTTATGACGGTACATGTTGCAGTAATTATTCGAAGGCCAATTTTGCTCAATGGCTCACACTTATTGGGGGGTTGGTGGTGCTACCGCTACTTCTCGTTCTCCGCCCAGCTCGTGTGCCAAGGGTATCTCATCTCTTGCCGTCCCTAGATTGCATAGGTGCAATGGCGGCCTTTACTCTAGTCTTATGCTTCTGTTTCTTTGCAGACCGATCACAGCTCTTCGAGAAATCTCTCAAGCACTTTCGCCTAAGCGAGTTCCTAGTGGCATGCGCTGTTGTCAGTGCCGCTGGACTTCTCACCTTACAAAACAATCGAGCGACAGGCTTTAAAGAGACGGTTGATGAGAGTTTCTTATCGCGAGAGCAAACAGATGAGTGGAAGGGATGGATGCAGTTTTTCATCCTTATTTACCACTACACTCATGGCTCTCAAACCTTGTGGGTCTACGAAATTGTGCGACTTCTCATTGCCTCTTACCTTTTCCTGACAGGGTATGGCCATACGCTCTACTTCCTCAGAACTGAGGATTTCTCTCTCAAACGGGTTGCTGGCGTTCTGATACGATTAAACCTCTTGAGCTGCGTGTTACCATATGTCATGCGAACCGACTACCTCTTCTACTACTTCGCGCCGCTGGTCAGCTTTTGGTTCTTAAACATTTACTTCACTCTGAGAATCGGCCACAGCAAAAACTCCAACATCCCATTTCTCACCTTGAAGATAGTTCTTTCGGCTCTAGTTACGACAGCATTTATAAAGATACCCGGTGTTCTGGAGTTTGTGGCTTTGGTCTTGAGGAAAACATGTAATATCTCATGGGACATGACGGAGTGGAGATTTCGAGTTTTTCTCGATATGTTTATTGTTTATACTGGGATGATTTTTGCCTTCATTGTGGACCGGAGCAGAAGGCTGAGATCTGGTCAAGTCACTCATGAGGTTCGTACCGCAACCTCCCCTCACTTGTTTATACCGGCAATTTGTGACGAACCACGCTCACACTGCCTTTAACGAAATAATACTAACCATACTCCCCAGACCCTTCTCGACGAAGCCATCCGCCTAGTCGACATCTTCCCCACCCAGTGGAATTTCGCAACCGGCCTTGTATCTTTATTCTGGCTTGGGGGTTTCTGCCTTCTGGCTAAACTCTCGCCTACGAAACAAGACTACAACTCCTACCACCCATTCATCTCAAGTATGCCGGTTCTCGCCTTTGCCATACTACGTAATTCACATCCGATTCTACAGCGATATCATTCAGGGCTATTTGCTTGGCTCGGGCGATTTTCGCTGGAAACGTATGTTTTGCAATATCATATTTGGCTTGCGGGCGATACCCAGGGGCTGCTGAGGATTGGGTTGTGGGGAAAGGAGGTTGAAGCAGCGCTCTTGACGCCTATATTCTTCTGGGTCAGCTTGGCAACTGCAAATGCGTCTATGAAATTGACGCATTGGATTGTACACGGGCCGGAGGGTCGACGTGCCAGCAGGAGTAATGGCGACATGCTTGGGCGAGGAAGCATACAGCCTGGTCTGCTCACTGCCGGTGGTGAAGCTACGTCGGGAGGGACAGCCAGGATTGATGTTGTGGAGGATAAGAGTACCTGGCGGTCTTCGAGGTGGTCGGGTGGCTTGAGATGGAGGTTGGGGTTTATTGTTGTGGGGTTATGGGTTGCTAATTTTATGTATCGATAGGTTACCATCATGATAGATTTGCATTAGAATAATCGAATGTTTTAGAAGATTCATGGGTGAGTCATTGGACTTTTGAGATGGATGAATTGTGATTTGAAGCTGGTGGGCTGCTCTCTTCTTGCTGCGGAACCAAGAAAGTAGCGTCGCTATTATTCCATCAAAAACAGTATATACCAGAATAGGACGAGTTGAGGATGTACTCTTGATCCTCGCATGGGAGGTTTGGCATGACTTCCTGAGAGGTAGCGAATAATTACGAAGAGGAAATATCGATCGGGAGATGAGACGAGACGGTATAGAGGATTTGAGGGGTGAGTAAGATATGGTACGGAGTTTAAGTTATTATTCCTGGAATCGTTATTGTATTCAAAGTTTTATTTTGGTTTTGAGTTTCTATTACTTTGGTAGTTACTAACTTACTATAGTTACTAGAAATTTCAAAGTTTACATTTTTTTGCGCTTTAGTCTTTGATTGAATATCATCATTGAAGTCTCCTCAGTTCCCGAGACTTGTAGTATTTAGACTAATAGACCCCGATTCTTGAACATGAGAATGACCGAGTACCTGGTTTTGCTTCCGAAAACATCTTCCCTAACTGTATACTTGGCAGAAATTCACACTAACTAACAATTTAAACATGTATAAAATAGCCAGTTTTCCTGGGTCATTTTGGAAGATAATAATAATAGATGGGAGGCCCTGCAATCTAACAAACTGATAGCCGGGATAAGCAGCCTGCACGCAGCCCCGCTTTCCGAAGCGGTACCTGATGGAGCAAGTAACCCGCCGCCCAACGCCATGGGAACTAGAAAGGAAGCTGCTATGTAATTGTATATAATAAGCTAGGGTTTTCTGTTTTTCTATTGTTGGTTTGTTCCGTTGTTGTTTTATTCCGTTAGCGTTTGAGATGGTAGAAGTGGATTCGGAATGAGGATGATGAGAGTTCGTCGCGTAGAATTTCTCGGAAAGCTTGACTAAGCTTGGGATGCTTGTCAATGTGCTTTATCTGTGGATCGGAACTTTATATAATTTCGAATGCAAGAACAACAACAACTCCGATATCAATTCCGTATCGTGAAAGATGCGGCTGGACCACGGGATATTCTGCTCTGCTCTATATATTTAGGGATACGTCATTTCCGGCACAGACGGGTTGGATGGGAGCTTCCTTTTTGAGGAAGATGCAATTGGAGGTGCCGAGGATAGATGGGACGAATGACGAGAACATGCAAGTGCGGCTTGGCAAGGCAGGTACACAAGTGTACGACGTGGGATGAAGTGGATGAGGAGCTTACCCCGCTGCAATGCTAGAGGAGCTCGGGGGTATCCTAAATGTGATTGAGATCCGTACCGGTACGGTGAAGCACCGTATCGCACACCGGTATCTCCTCATAAAATAGCCATGTCTCCCACTTCCGTCCCTCCCTCTCCTTCTCTTTCCTCTCTCACGCAAAATGGTTTCCTCACTAGCACTCCTCCCCTCAGTGCTAGCCCTCGCGGCCGCGCAATTCGTCCCCGCGCCCACCGACCTCACCACCGCAAAGGGCTACGCCAATATCCAGGTGCGGTACAAGGAGGTACCGACGGGAACATGTGAGCTGGATCCCAATGTGAAGAGTTTCTCGGGCTATGCGGATGTAGAGGAGGATCAGCATATTTTCTTTTGGTTTTTTGAGGCGAGGAATCAGGATCCCGAGGAGGCGCCTTTGACGGTATGGACTTTTTTACTTTTTTGTTTTGAATTTGGGAAATTGGATTGAGGGGGTGTTTTTGGAGGGGATGGGAATTGGTGTTTTGTGGGAGGGGTGGTGATGTGAAGGTTTGCGGGGATGGGTGCAATGGAGATTCTCACAATTGGGATGGTGTCTGTTCGTCGATTGGGTGGCTTTTCGACTCTGAGAGTTCCCTACTCTATTCATTGGCTTGGGAGTCTACAATTTGAACCAGAAGCTGACAGTGTTACTAGGTCTGGATCAATGGCGGACCAGGTTCCTCTTCCATGATCGGATTATTCGAGGAGAATGGACCATGTCGGGTAGACATTAATGGGAGCGTTTACAACAACCCGTACTCCTGGAACAATGCTAGTAATATGCTGTGTAAGTAATTCCACTTACCCGACTTTCTTGTTGAGGATATAAAACTGACTTTGGAACAGACATTGATCACCCTGCTCAGGTATATATCATCTGCAAAGTATCAGCAAAAGAATGAAAACTAACAGCCATAGGTCGGATTCTCCTACAGCGTCCCCAAAAACGGCTACGTAGACCCAGACACGTAAAACCCCCTCTCCATTTTCCCCTACTCTCCTTTACTAAAACTCACCAGCGATCTCTTCATTTCCCTCCCAGGAGACACCTGCCCCGACTACGCAACTGGTCTCTGCGGCACTTTCAGCTCTGGAAACATCTCCCAAACCGCAAACTCTACCATCAACGCCGCGCCCAGCTTCTGGAAGACAATCCAAGGATTCATGGGCGTCTTCCCACAATACTCTCGCAACGGATTTCACTTTGCGAGTGAGAGTTATGGTGGTCATTATGGTCCGATTTTCAACCAGTATATTGAAGAGCAGAATGCGAAGAATATTACGGGGGCGAAGAAGATTAATTTGGAGACGGTTATGATTAAGTAAGTTTATGTATTGAGAGAGGAAAGGGGGGTGAACTGGGCTAATTGGGAATAGTAATGGATGGTATGATCCGCTTGTTCAGTACCAGGCTTATTACAACTTCACGGTCTACCCCGGAAACACCTACGACTATGACCCATTCAACAGCAGCATCAAAGATCTTTTCTACAACAACCTTTACGGGGAAGGAAACTGCGTGGATCAGATCAAAGACTGTGCAGCTACTGGTTCCGACTCGTAAGTAACCCACCTTCCTCCCGCCTTCTATCTATTCCCCCATCCAGCATATTTCCCTGCCAAATACCAAAATACTAATCTTCCCCTTTAAAATTTAGCGTCTGCGCAGCAGCCGACAACTTCTGTGCCTACCTCGTCGAAAACGTCTACGACACCTACCTCGGACGCGACGAATACGACATGCGCGAACTCGTCCCCGACCCATTCCCCTACGAATTCTACCTCAACTACCTCAACACGCCCGAGCTCCAATCCGCCATCGGTGCCTTCCAGAATTTTACCGATTTCAGCAACGCTGTAGGAGAAGCCTTCACCTACACGGGTGATGACAACCGTGAAGAAGGAACCATCGCCGCGGTTCGCAGCTTAGTCGAAGATGGCGTACACGTTGTTCTTTTTGCTGGAGATGCAGATTACAACTGTAACTGGCTCGGCGGCGAAGTCGTCGCCTCGGAGGTAAACGCCAATGCCTACGCTTCTGCGGGCTATGTCAATATCGTTACATCCGACAACGTTACACACGGCCAAGTCAAACAATCTGAACTCTTCTCCTTTTCCCGCATCTACGAATCCGGACACGAAGTGCCATTCTACCAACCGCTTCTAGCTCTCGAGCTTTTAGAACGTGCAATCCATCGCAAAGACATCGCGACAGGGACGAAGAATGTGACGGCGGGGGGAAACTATATCACTGTAGGCACGCCGACGACGACGTACAGAGAGGGAAATTCAACGATGGTGTTTGAGGTGTTGCCGGATGATGCGACGTATAACACGACGCTGAATGGACCGAACGGGTATGTGAGTGCGGCAACGGCGGCAGGCACGAAGAGAGATGAGTTGAGGAGGAGAGGTCTTGGGGGGTTGAGTCATAGCAAGAAATTTAAGCCTTCCAGGAAACGGTGAAAGGGGTAGCGAGGGTTAGGTGGAAGTGAATATATATCTAACTGATAATTTTATTACCACATCTTCTTGTTGGGAAGACTATGGATTATATCTCCCTCGTTGAGTTATTTTAAAGCCTGGTGATTCCTGGCCACCTGAGTGCGAAACTTGCGGTATTTGCGAAGCGTGATTTTATCTGGGCACGATGGGTCAGTCGAGGAAGCTTGAGGGTAAACGAGAGGAAGAGGGAGGCAATCCAGCCACGGGACCGGCTCTACACCTCACCACCCCCCTTTCAGCCCCGAGCTTGCGATGGGTTAGGTGTGGTCTCGTGATACTAAGATTGAAGAGGGAGGTAGGAATCGGAGATTTGATCAGATAGTCAAGAGAGATTTCTGCTGCGTAAACATACCGTGCATGTGTAGTGTGGGCGGGATCAAGTCAGAATGGACAACCAGAGAGCACTTAATTCCCTCAGTACCATTACCTAAAGCCATTTCAGTGGTTATGTAATCGCTAATATTCCATATCTATTAATGTACATGCCCGCACGAGGCCTGCTTTAATTCATATTTCCCGGTATCCATATTTCTGGTGTCCAAGCACGAGTATGTGTCTAAAAGCAACCCAACATAAGAAATCCTTGCGCCATTGATACAGTGATAAACATTTACCAATTTGTTCCTATCATATAAGATCAAAGCCATGTCCAGTTTAGAACCACTCTCCACCAACCCATCTGTTGAGCATATCCAACGACGCCTCAGGTTGGTCCATTGGGACCATGTGGCCTGCACCGAAGATTTGGACGAAAGTGAAGTTTCCACTGTTCTTGATCTTTCCGTACTTGTGACCGTCATCGAGGGTCAAATCTTTAACAGAAGCCTTGTTGAAGCTCTTCTGGCCAGGCCACTCAAGGGCCTCGGTCCAAGCGCGGTTGCCGAGCCAGTTGCAGATGAAATCGGCATCACCAGCGTAGATGAGAACTGGGATCTGCTCCAAAATCCCTGGTACGAGACGGTGGAATGGCTGCATCCAGTCTCCTTGGAAAAGGAAGTTTCGGTTGATGTCAAAGTTGCAGCTGTCGTAGCTGCTAACCTCAACACCGAGCTCAGCCTGAACCTCCTTCTTGTTCAAGTACTCACTAATCCAGCCAAGAGCCGAGTAGCAGAGGTTGCCGGAATCTTCACACTGTGATCGGATATCGTAAACATTCTGAGAGGCTTGTTAGCAAAAGTCGTCTAAATCAGACCGATGTGTCTTACCTGGCCGGTTCTCTGGTAAGGTCCAAGCAAAGCGTTGTTGCAGTAGATGCTTGCAGGCACGCAAGACCAGACACTCTCGCTATCATAGCAGTTCTGGATGAGGCTCTGGCAGCGAGGAAGTGCGTTCTCCATGGCCTTGCATTCGCTCTCGCCAAGGACAGCATCGTATCCTCCCTGACCGCAAGCCATTGGCTTGTAGTGCTCATACTGAGTAAGACCATCGGTAAGACCGTTTCCAATGAGGACGGACTTCAAGTTGATGTTGCGCTTCTTGTGGGAAAGAATTTCGGAGGTAAAGACTGGGATGTAGTGACCGGCATATGATTCTCCAGCAATGTGGAAATCTTGCTTTGCGTACTCGGGAAATTGTTTGAAAAAGAGTGTGAGAAGAGCGTATACGTCCTTGCCGGCTGCGATTGTGTTGCTAACAGCGCTGTCACTGTAGGAGAAGCCAACGTTGACTGGCTGGTCGAGGAAGATAACCGAAGCATTCGCGTTCCAGGAGGCTGGGTTGCTCACGAGCTTGAGGTTCTTGTCGATGGATGAAGGACCGAGCTCGAGGAAGAGACCTGTGAGGGACGAGCAACCTGGGCCACCGTTGAGCCACAGGATTACGGGATCGTTCTTGGGGTCGTTTCTTGACTCAAAGAACCCTAAACAATGATTAGAAAGAGCTTAGTGATCCATGCTGACGGTGTGCTTACAGTAGAAGAGATGCTTGTCATTCGCTTCGTCATCGAGATAACCACTATATTGCTTGACAGTGTCAACGCCAAGCTTGGTAGGGTCGACCTTCTTAGCTCTGAGGTTGTAGCTGTCAAGGTGACCATCGATTTCCCGCTCCTTCTCGCCCTTGGTATTCTCAACCCAGACGCTCTGGATATCTGCACCTTTGACGACGTAATCCCAAGTGCTGTCTGGCTTTCTGTTGTTTGGCTTTGGGGCCGAGAAGAAGTTGGTCTTGTCCATAGCTTCGGGGAAGTGCATGGTGACTTCGTCCCAGATAGCCTTTGCCTCGGAAGTCATGTCCTTCATCGACTCCGCAAGATGCTCGAGAGACTTGGACCAGGCATCTGCGCCGGTCTTCGCAGCTTGCTGGAGCGGGTGTTGAGCATCGAGAGGGTTGCTCAAGATCTTCTGCTGTTGAGCTGTAGCTACTGACGCAGCGCTCAGCAAGACGGTGGGAGTGAGAAGCTTCATGGTGAAGGAAGCCCGCCGGGAGATCTTCGATGTGGTTGAAGTTGATGGGTGAAGTTTGATGGAGTATCACCAGAGCTTGCTGATGGTTTGGTGATGGAAGAACTGATGTTGAAGGAAGGTTCGTGAGCAGGAGGCTGGTGACGCTCTGTTTCACCCGGTTGCTGGGGAGCTACGGGCGGAGTAAGTCGTCCAGTAGCGCATTCTGACGTTTGCCGATCCAACCCCTGTATTTGGCGATAAGAAAGCTGGGGCTGTGTTCCTGACTCGGAGACCCCTGAAGAAGGTCTGAATAAGGTCTGAATAAGGTCACATGCGCTCGCTAGTTGTGCACGCTGAGACTTATGAAAGCGGCGATATCTTATCGCCGCTTATAGTGCTGAATCTCACTCTGATTTGTTTCTCTAGATGCAATTCCATTGGAGTACACCGAGTACCTACTTAGGTAATAAAACCAAATTTTTCCTTCTCGAGGATGGGTTTTCATGTGGACCTTGTTTATACTCTCTCATTTGAACTCAGTCCCGGATATCGCCATCGCGGACCGCGCCTACTCACATGAAAGACTACCTGACTCCCGCCCGCTCTAGAACGACTACGGTAGTATTTCAAGCCTTGACCTTGGTGAATTCGGATTTTAGGTTCTTCCGCTATATCACTTAAACTTAGGGTTATCAATCGAAATCAGGATTCTCCCGAAATGTGTCACCCTTCCGTTTACGGAAAATATGACTACCCCTCTATCCAAAGGTTGCCCCCACCAAAAGAATCGCCTCTCCAAAAAATAACGAACCACCACAACCCAAAGTTTAACTTTTCCCGCTGAAAACTTTGAAAAGCATAATAATCGCATTCCATCTCGATCCTCGCAAAAATGCCCATCAACCAACCCTCCAACCAGATCAAGCTGACCAACGTCTCCCTGGTGCGCCTAAAGAAAGCCAAGAAACGCTTCGAAATCGCCTGCTACAAGAACAAAGTCCTCGAATGGCGCTCCGGCATCGAAACCGACCTCGACAACGTCCTACAAATCGACAATGTCTTCCTCAACGTCTCAAAAGGACAGACGGCCCCTTCAGCAGATCTCGCAAAGGCATTTGGGCCCAAGACGCCGGTGAAGGATATCATTCTGGAGATTCTGAATAAGGGAGAACTGCAGGTGGGAGAGAAGGAAAGACATGCGCAGTTGGAGAGAGTGCATAACGAGGTGGTTGATATTGTGGCTAGCAAGCTGGTGGATCCGAAGACTAAGAGGGTTTATACAACGGGTATGATTGAGAAGGCCTTGGAGATGCTTAGTTCGCAAGGATCGCAGGCGCAACAGGAGAAGAGCGCTTCCACAGATGCTGCGCCAGCTGAGGATGGAGAGACTAAACCAAAGGTCAAGGAGCATACTTGGACTGGAGTGGTAGCTACCAAGAGCGCAAAGAGTCAAGCTTTGGAGGCTATGAAGGCACTCATCGCTCATCAACCCATTCCTGTTGCGAGAGCTCGAATGCGACTACGAATAACTTGCCCAACAAGTATTCTCAAGCACGCTGCCAAAGCACAAGGTCCCAAAGCGCCCGATGCTGATGAAGAAGATAAGGGTAAAGGGACAGTCAAGGACCGTATCCTGAGTTATATCGAGCAAGTGGAGAGTCAGGATGTTATGGGTCCAGAATGGGAGGTCACAGGGTTCGTGGAGCCAGGAGCCTTTAAAGGTCTGGGCGATTTTATTGGGAGCGAGACAAAAGGTCAAGGCAGAGTAGAGGTGCTTGACATGGCTGTTACCCATGAGGATTGATTGCAAATATTACCATAGTGCATAATAAGGCGTTTTTCTGCATGAAGATTCCCCAAACCGACAAGCATTCAAGTCACAAAATAGCAAGAAATAAGAAATATCAAAATGGGACACTTTGGGACTTTAAATGGATTTTTTCGTTCCTTTCATAAACCAGACGTAGAGAAATACATCCTGTTTGTGCCTCATGCAGAAAATGAGCAATGAAGCCATATGCAACGCATCAATCCTTTGGCATAAAAAAGCAGTTGTACTCCATCCGGCCAATTTATCCCATTCCCAAAAATGCATCTATCCACCCTTCTTCTTGGAGACACCGACAGTCCGTCCACGGCGACCAGTGGTCTTGGAGTGTTGTCCACGGACACGGAGACCCCAGTAGTGACGAAGACCACGGTGAGCGCGGATCTTCTTCAGGCGTTCAAGATCATCACGGAGCTTGGAGTCGACACCGTTGGCGAGAACTTGAGAATCTTTGCCATCGACGATATCGCGTTGACGATTGAGGAACCAGGATGGAATCTTGTATTGCGTTGGGTTTTGGATGATGGTAACAATTCGCTCGAGTTCTTCGGAGGTGAGTTCACCGGCACTGCAATATCCATTAGCCAAAGTCCTCCTGCTACCCATTATAAGGATAATCCTACCGCTTGTTGAGATCAACATCGGCCTTTTTGCAGACCAAATTGCTGTATCGGCGACCTACACCCTTGATCTGTTGTCAGGTTAGCCTTGCCGTTCGATGCATGAGGGCTTTCGTATAATGCTGGATTCGAGACTTGAGATTGTGCGGAAGAACGTACCTTGGTGAGCGCGTACATAACCTTTTGCTTTCCCTCGACATTGGTGTTGAGCAATCTCAGAATGTACTGAAAGTTACTCTTCTCTCCACTGTAGTCTCATTGTCAGTAAATGTTCAAAACGTTGGTTGGGGATATCCAGATCGCTCTGAAGGTAACCAAAGTACAGCGCTCTTGCGAAGATGGCCACCACCACAAGAGTGCGCACAATGCGTCAAGCGCTCCAGGAAGAAACGATGGTATCGAGGATGATTGGAATTCTTGCGCATACCTGACGAGCGACATGTTGGGCGACTGGTTGATCTGTCGCGTTCTTCTGTCGAACGAAGCTTTGAATATTTGAAAATCAACTTTGGAGATTTGTGTTCAAGGCAAGGGATCACGGGCCCGCGCTAAGGTGTGATTGGTTGACTAGCGGGGTGGACCCACCAAAGCCCTCTTGCTAACCGACAGTTTTTTCCCACTGTGCGATTTTGAACCGGACCTCGCCAACACCACGACAAAAAGTAATCGACCAACGCCAAATCGCGAAGATGGTACGTTGTTCTCCTTCGATCTCTATCGCATTGCGCAGCATGAGGGCGTGAAAAGACGACTGCTTTTGGCTTCAATCCGCAGAACTGCGGTCAACTGCAAATAAAATCGCCATTTCACGATACTTGGGACAATTGCTAATTGCCTCCCTCACAGGTTCGATACGCAGCAGCTGAGATCCATCCCCAAAAGTCGGCCCGCGCTCGCGGAGCCTACCTCAGAGTTTCCTTCAAGAACACCCGCGAAACCGCCCAGGCTATCAACGGCTGGAAGCTGCAGCGCGCAGTTGCCTTCCTCGAGAATGTCCAAGAGCACAAGGAGGCCGTTCCAATGAGACGGTATGCTGGAGGAACTGGACGAGCAGCACAGGGTACGAAGCGTCATGTCGAAATCCGAACGGTGGATTATTTGAGATCATAGAGCGAAAGCTAACGGGGGAATCTTTACAGGCAAGCAGTTTGGTGTTTCCCGCGCAAGATGGCCAGTCAAGTCCGCCGAATTCCTTTTGGGTCTTCTCAAGAACGCCGAGGCCAACGCAGACACCAAGGGTCTTGATACCGGTAACTTGATTGTCAAGCACATACAGGTCAACCAGGCCCCTAAGCAACGCCGAAGAACATACCGTGCCCATGGTCGTGTAAGGAAACCAGAGATCAAGACATCACGGAGCAAATCACTGACAAGACTTAGATCAACCCATACATGTCCAACCCATGCCACATCGAGTTGATTTTGACTGAGGGTGAGGAGGTTGTTCAGAAGTCGGAGGCTGTTGTTCGTGAGGAGGCACACTTGAGCTCAAGACAACGGGGTGCTCGCACACGTGCTGCTATCACCGCTGCATAGATGAATGGATTTTTATGATTTGGGGCGCGAATGGGTTCATCAGCGTCATCATTTGAAGACGCTTTTCTCTGGGGGTGGGATGGCTTGTACTTCAGTAGCTTATTGCTGACCACCATGGGAAAAAACATGATTCATCAAAGCATATAATGCCTCATTTGTGAAATACATCATTCGAGGTAATGCTGGTGAGAACTTGGGTCAATTCTTGATATCTGGAAAGCCAATTGCGCAAGCCAGTTCTGTATTAGCTAAAATACGAGAACATCCTGAGATTCTATTGTGCCATGTCCAAACCATGAAGTCGGTTCAGCGCCTTGATACCTTGGAATAGAATTGGGGTACGACCAAAATTGGTGGGCGAAAGCTACCGCATTAATTGCTTTCCAAGCCCACCTTTTTCTCCCGTTTTAAGCCTCATTGTACCAGACCTACAAGAGAGAAATGGAGATCGGATTGGTGGACCATGAACAGCTCTCTCCCATTCTAGCCTCGATTCTCTACAATAATCTAACACAATGAAACTCAAAAGGGGAGCGAGAGTGAGCTTGGAATTCCATGTTTTAACTTCCTTATGATTGTGCTAGGTTTTTGTTTTGTCCTATTGTTGTAGGGGTAAATAGAGGTTCGAATGATGGAAGGGGTTCTGGGAATAGGAGGATGATTAATGGTATGTTGGGAGGATTGGGAATTGAGAATTGAGAGGGAGGGGGGAGGGGGGTTAATGCGATATGGTGGAACTCATTATTATATGGACGCATTTATAATAGGTGTAATACATCGGCAGGAGAAATACCACCTTGATATCCCTACTTTCCCTTCCTTTTTCTTACAAACTTGACACAAACAACCATCAAGAAACCACCTCCTCATTTCCCCAAATTCTACAACAACCACAATCCTAGAAAACCATAAACTTGAAACGAGTCCACTCACCTCTTTATACTTCTTCATCACTATCGCTATTACTTCTGAGATCTCGGGAATACTGTAAAGCGTATTATCCTAGGTATTCACTTAAAGTGCTAACTTCATATATTAGACACGCTGGAAATATGGGGGTATGAGAACGACAGGAGAATTAGAAGAGCGAGTTTCTTGAATACCTATGTTACGCTACGCTCTCTGCTTTGCATATTGTGAAGCTACCTTCTCTGTTACTTCACCAGAGAGAAGTTTGGAGCAATGAATACCTACGTTAAACTACTTCAGCCCACGGACCATTCATGTCAACACTTCATCTCAAAACCTCAAACACCCCACAAGCCAAAAAGCCATGTATTGAAAATCATTTTATTAATACCACGCTACGAAGGATTAATCCTCCAACACGAGTTCATCTCTATTACGATAGTGTCACCTTCCTTCTACCGCTTCTCCCCCAACTCAGAAAATCCTCATGCCTCAAAAATCTCATGCCAAGGATATCTCTTCCAATTGAAAACGCCGCAATGCCGCTAATGCAGTACCCGATCGCTGAATATCGACCTGTCCATTCCCCTTCACTTTTGATGAATGCTCCTCCCCAATTTTCCACGCTATGCTAGTTCGACAAAAACCCAAACAATGTTTCAATATAATCTGACAAGAAAAGAGGCTAGTCTGAAAACATCAGAAGCCTCGCCGAGATGATGGTCGGCATGGAAATATTATGATCGCAGATAACCAACTCGGGCAGAGTACCAGAGATTGAAAGTGATCATAAAAAGATAAAAGAGGTTTTATTCGGTTGAAGGTTGAGGCTTCGGTCGAGGATCAACCTCGATCAGGCCATCGAATCTGCCGCGTCCTACTGCAGCGAGGCCATCGGCGCGAGCTTCAGCAAGTAATGTAGCTCTCTCCTGAGTAGACCAACCGATTCCCATATTCCAAGCATTTTCTAGAGTTGCAGACTCCATTGCAGGAATATGATTGATGACTGTGGCCAGCGCAGGATCGTTTGGTTTCATCATATAGGCTTCAAGATCAGTAGCCCGCTTGGTAGATAGATGGGCAACAGGAGCACCCCGTACATCAAAGCCATCAAGCGAGGTTTGATCAAAATCGAGAGGTAGGTGGGCATAGCCGCACGACTTGAACACCAGTTTATTGAGCCATGGCTTGGATCGTGGAGCTGGCTCTTCTCCAATGTGATGCCTGTATCGAATGGTTGCCAAGTTTGCACCGGGCGTGACCAAATCAATGATACTAGCCCAAGAGCCAAATCTGACATCGAGCCAATCCAATCCAACTGGGGATGGGTCAATGTTGACAGGACCCGGTAAGGCGCCACCAGCTCCTGGAGCAAGTACCGGTACCACAGGATTTTGTGCGCCAGCCCAAGCCAAAAACTGGTTCATAGGCAGGTTCATAGGCACTGGATTATGAGCAGCAGCTGGACCACCTTGAGCTTGTGCATTTTGGAAATTAGCCCAGAAATTTGGGTTATTGCCCTGATTTATGGCCTGCAACTGGGCTTGGAGGAATTGAGGTACATTCTGACCCTGAGCTTGAGCCTGAGCCTGCACATGGGCCATGGCCGCGGCGTTTGCCTGCTGAGCTTGTGCCTGAGCTTGTGCTTGTGCGTGTGCTTGAAGGGCCTGAACCTGAGCGTGATTCCCGTTATTGGGTCCAGTAGTTGGAACTGGTTGGGCATTCGCTGGGACAACCGCAGTCAATGAGACAGAGTCCAGTGTCAGGCTTTCCAACACAGCCGCCCTTAACGCTAAGATGAAGGGGGCCATGATATGCGGGCTAACCCAGCAATTTTTCAGAGAAAGATGTTCCACATGAGGCAGCGTCAAGAAAGGTACCGTCTTGGCTCTGTTGACCATATCCATAGCTGTTGGGACGATCGGCGCCGCTAGAATATGTTGATTCCGCGAAAAAACGCCAGGTGAATATTCGCCACCGCATAACCACTCGAAATGGAGAGTCTTAATATTCTTTCGGTGAGAAATCTGCTCCTGAAGAATCTGAAAGACTCCTGGCAGCGCCTCGGATGGTAAAAGCTTGATATCTTGAACCCAGCTAGTTGGCTGCTTAGCAATTTCCCGCCAGTCTGGTATAATTGCCAAAGAGAGCTTGTTAAGTTGAGGTAAGCTATCCCAGAACTCTTCGCGCCGAAAGACAGGTAGGTGCCGACTTGGAAGACGTGCAATAGTAAGGGCCTCGATATGTGCGAAAGTCAACGGGTTATCGATGACTGCGATTACATATGACTGAATGAAGGCACTCTGAGCCCACTCAATTTCAAGTAGCATTTCTTTTTGCGCATTCGTGAGCTCATTTGGCTTCAATGAGCAAGCCTCAGTCTTGCCCTTTGCGGAGTTATAACTGAACAAGCCGTTTTGTACCTCTGCGTCGTCAAGGTCTTCGTCTTCAGAGATAATCTGAGCGTTTTGGGTACTCATATTATCCCAGTCCGTAGTCAAGGGGCCATTTTCGAGAGTCCGTGGTGAACGGATGGCACGATGAAGGCCGTCAAAGGAAATAGGACTGGCGTAGAAATTGTCGACGGCTTGACGAACCACACCAGTATCGGGGATTCCTTCTGCCGTCTCCAACATGAGTCGGACTGCTGATTCAAGACTATCCCCATAGTATCCTGCCTCCTCCAGCATGCGCTCAAAAGCTACGTACAAAGTACTATTGCTTTGAGAGTAGGTTGAAGTAGTATCAGAAGACCTCGAGCTCTTTACAGGTTTCGAAGCCTTCAACTTGGATTCTGGAACGAATCGAGACTTGCCAAAAACAGACAACTTTTCGCCTCTTTCGATGACTTTTTGGTTGACATCGGGGCCTGCAAGCCATCCCAAACCTCCATCAATCGATAATCCAAGCTCTCTAGCATTATCGATGAATCTCAGCGCCTTTGCCATTGTTCTCGTCTCATCGGCTGTCTGTTCCAATCCCTCTAAATGTGTGTACCGATTGTACTTCTTGTAAGGCCATCGGTAAATTCCCCAAAACGATGGGATAGCTTCTTGGTCGCTCTTAACTGGTGGGTTTGCCAGCCTGTGCTCTTCAAACTCAAAACTCATTGCGAATTTCCGAATTCTTTTACCAAAACTAATGATATTATATTAGCACCATCGTGAGATTGGGCAATGGAATCAATTGAACAAACCCTTCAAAAACTCTCATGCCTTTATCTTGCAGCATCATACCACCTAAATCTTGACTTCCTGGAATCCTGGAGGGTTCTGATAATATGCCATATATCTCGGGTTTGAAGGGTACGACCACAATCTTGAACAATTCCTGGGATACCTTATTCTCAAACTCCCTGTTAACGAGGCGCATGCTCTGGATATTAGATCTCGGGAGGTGGGCGATGATCATAGTGAATATTTCGACAGGTAGCTCATTGGCTGGCCAGAATACTATACGAATCAAGATCAGTGAATGTTTGCAACGTTGCAACTCTCACAGAAAGCATCTGCATGTGCTTACCTGGTCTTCCTGGCGAGGCTGGAGCTGCTGCAATGACTGTGGGCGCGGCAGTCGAAGAGCTAGCTGTCGCAGCCGTCGCCACGGCACCTCTGGTCTTGCGTCTCTTCATTGGTGAAGCGGCATACATTTCGCTGTTCGGAGGAATACTAGGTCTGCGCGATAATACAATTGGTGATCTGATGGAATACCAATGCAAGGTACTTAGGTATGGGGGAGAGGCTGATGCAGATGTGGTAACGACAGAGCCCCTTCAGACGCCCGTGTTGCGCGGATGGAGGCGCGGGAATGATTGAACGCTCGCTATTAGGCTGTTGTCGTCACAAAGTTCGACGGCTGTGGAGTTTGCGCGACGAGTTGTCGGCAGATTGTGATAGGTCGCAGTGTACAGAGAGCGATGCTGTATTATTCGGGTTTGCTTGAGGAGGGGTGGTATGATGGTCGTCAACCGCTGCCGCCAACTTTTCTTATGCCGCCCGCTCGTGGAAGCTCGCTAAAACGTGGGGTACACAAACCCGAACAGCGCGGCGGAAACAGCCTCTTGCTGTGGGTTCGTTGACCGGGTGAATGCAAGGTGGATCCCGATCGTGATTTATAAATGCGAGCAAGTACTCAAGAATCTCCAGGAACAAACGAGAGCTTCAGAGACGATTCATCGACGTCCGAGTACTTCTGTTTCTCATCTCACTGCCCTAGTATTTCAACGAAAACTCTATTGCGGCAGGATGGCTCGGCATTAGCGAGCTTGAGGAGACCACAGGAGCCTCCAAGTCACGAACTCATCCGGAAATACTCGAGATGAAGCCGCTTTAACTGGACAAGTGAATGACAACAATTCCAAGCTCGGTGAATAGTTTGAAGGACGCCAGTTTGAAGGGCACTCTTCAAGATGCCAGATTGTCAGTAGCCCGATACGCTTACAAGTTCTGATCGTTGGTCTATTCCCGCTTTCTTAGTTCAAACTAAAATCCATCATCTTCTACGTTTTTCCGCCGTTATTTCTCTTCCCATTATTTGCCAAAGCCGCTCCCTTACCCTCCTGGACCATCTTCCTTGTTTTCCGGTCATAACAACATAACTTTCTCAAAACACCAGAAACCGAGTACTCTATTCTTCCTAACGCATCATTCTTCCTTCACCTACTATGGCTCCAGTAAAAATAGCCATCATCGCATTCCTGCTCATTCTCAACTACATACCCTTTCCTTTCTATTTTCCCTCCTTTCTATTTCCCTCCTTACTCTCTTCCTTATTTCCCTACAACCAGTCAATACCTATCCCTCGTTTTTCAACTTCTTCTACTATTATAAAATATTTGTTGGAAATCCGGGTCACGTGCAGCCTATGTAGATATATATTCAGGGGCAGGAGTAAACCTCCTTCCTTCCCCATCTCGTTCAATATACTACATTCAACCCCTACTGCAATATGCTACCTGCAACCTTGTATTTATGGATCATTACCATCCTTTCACTTAACCACATCATCACTTTACGCAAAGAAATTTCATTCACCCCAAATCCATTCTCAAACTTCCAAATACCCACTATTCCCACATCACTTCTCAATATCCCTTATAAGATTCCAACAACAGGTCTATATACAGAGAGCTATTTCCTAGATTTCACTCGGAAATTTGAGACTTCTACAGTAAGTGACAAATCATCATTTCCTTGGAGTGCGGAAAGAAAATCTTTCAAGCTGAGGTGGTCACTGCGTTTCTATAATGAAAGATTTCAATGGTAATGCGATAGTTCTAGGTAGATATGTAAGTAGGAGGCAACAGAGTTGCAAGATTGAAAACGACATGTCGACTACTGTAGCAGAATTTGGAAACCTCAAACCCCCGAAAAGATCTAGAGTTTTAAACCTGAGGGGGGGTCTGACTACTCGTGGGACTAATACGCAACAACAAGATGAGAGGAGCTTTCTTTGGGGGGAGGGCATAATATATTGTAGGTTGATAGGTACAGTGAATCCCTATATAACGCCACGTAAACAAATCAAAGACACACATCTCAGGTATCATTTCCTTCCGTTGCCTCTACGCCAGTCAAGTCAGAGTCTCCTTACGCCAAGCTAAGGGCCAAGCAACGAAAAACAAAAACATATTCACTACTATCAGACGGCTTCTGCTCGTCGGCCGACAAGTTCTACAGTGCTAGCATCTGGGTACCGTCTCATTTTCGCCCTGGTGGTCTCACCCTCAGCGGAGCCAAAGCTTGGTGTGCGTGATATCTCTGATGCACTGCGCTTTAACGATTGCGGTTGCGGTTGCCATGAGGTGAGTATCTCGCCGGCTGCTGGTGGCTTGTCGGCATCTGTGCCTGCGTCGAGAAGGGGTTCGTAGTTCCAGGCGGCTTCTAAACCTGGCATGAAGGGGTCGGTATGTCGTAGCTCTTCCCATGACAACGTGTCATCTGACATTGCTATGTACAAGTCGAGGATCTTTCCGCACTCGTCAGTCACAGCACAATTCTTTTGGAGAAATGACATGTCCCAGTCGACGGGAATGAGATGATCTTCGAGTTGTCGTAGCATCGGGAGGCCTCGAAGGTCGCCCGCACGACTATGTGCATCACATAGTCGTGCCACGAGAGGCTGCCATTTTCGGCAACGTAGGATTTTTGAGAAAGCCTGGTCGATCGCGCTTCTGACCGAGGAACTTTTGACATCTGGTATCACAATCATTTGGTGTAAGCCACGAGATAAACAACGCTTGTATGCAGCAGTGTCTTTTTCGAATGGGAACGGCTGGCTATCTGTTGGCAGTAGCGATACATGAACGGTCCAAGACTGAGGATCGGGTTCGACAGAAGAAACATATTCCCTGGAAGTTTCAACATTTTCATCTTCTTTTAAACGGGGAGTGGTGCTTCCAACATTTCTTGCGCACGGCCGGCCGCGATCATCTGACGACGTAGTCGTTTCCATGTCTGTCATAGTTGATGGAGGTGTTGATGCTCGACGACGACGACTCATGATAGGTAGTGACGATGATAATGAGCTCTCTATAACCTCAACTCTTTCCTCCACACGAATTCCGGCATGATCCACCTCGGTGATTTGGTTCCGAATCCTTTGGACGTCGTCGGTCAGGCCCTCAATACTGTCGTCATAAAACGGCGTTTTCTTGCTTAAACTGCCCACATGTTGCCACAAGCCACTGATCCCACGATAGACGCCCTTCATGGCGGTATCGCCGTCGTCTTTATTCTTATCCACGAGCTCCTCGAGGCGAAGCAGACGATCAAGCAGTGCATTCCTCCCCGCTTCTCTCTCACGATACAACATTTCCTCCAACATCCTCACTCTTGCCTTCAATTCGTCGAGTTCTTCTTGATTTTCTCCGGGTGCTGCTTCGCTGTCCCGGGTGTGGTAGCACGCTTGGTGGCCGCAGTCACAGGTACTTCCAGGTATGTTGCGATTCAAATTGAATCCAACGCAGGCGCAACGGAGGCCAGACTGCTCGGGATGAAGCAGGATGAAGCGACAATCTCCCTGAGGAAGATGAGAGGAGTCTGGCCGTGACTTTTCACGACGCGGAGGGGAAAATACGCTCATAGTAGGCCGGTTGTCCGAGTTGAGGCCCCCCAAGGGCAAATTGAGGCATAAAGATGGTAAGGAGAGCGAAAGTCAGCGTGGGGGAGGGAGTCGCTGGAGGTCAAGTCGAGTAGCTTCTACCACGCCGCATGCGATGTGTGTTACTCTTCCAAGGCAGTGGGATGGAGTGAAGTCTAAGTATGCGTCAGGACGACGGGTGGAGCGACATATTTGGATCATGGCGTGCTAACGGGGGGGGGGAGTTGGGGACTTTTTGTTGCCCAGAGCGTGGGGAAAAGCGCGTAACGGTAGTGGTAAGGTAAAAGGGACGGGGGAGTACGAGGGGGTGGAGCGCAATCGAGGAGTCTGGGGCCTGAAAGGAGGGGCCGTAAAAGCAAAGATGCTTGTGAGGCGACAAGGGTGGGTAGCGAGGAAAATGGGGGTGGCACTTCCCGCACTGGGGGGTGGTGGGCAGTCTTTTTGGGGCAGCGAGTCTTGGTGAGGGTGGACAGAGATGCAGAGATACAGAGATAAGAATGGGCAGGGGATCCAATGAGAGCGACCATCGAGCCCCATTTGCAAAATCAACTGGATGGGGCAGGGCGTCGTGGGCGTTGTGCTTCTCCTGCACACCAGCAGCTGGAGTAGCATTGGAAGCCGGTGCGATATCCTACCTACGGCGGCAGTCCACACCAACAATGTTCCGACGACGGGCTCAAGACAGGTACATGTACACACGACGTGCAATCTACCCTCTTGGACCGCATCCGCATCCGCATCAGCATCAGCAGCAGGTGGCACGCTGTTCATGCCATTCCATGGCCAACAAGGCTGTCCGGGGCCCGCGACCTCGCTCAACGTCGACCATGCTTCGATACCTGGTCCTGGTACGGTACATTACTGTATGTACAACACCCGCCGCTGTATGTCGCCTGCAAATGCTGCAAAGCTGCAAAGGATGAAGGCGCCTGCGCAAATGGGAGGAGACCGTGGGGACTCAGGAGAGCAAGGCAGCAGATCGGAGCGAAAAGAAGATCGGAGGGAAGAGACCGGAGCGAGATAGGTACAGTACAATCCTCTCTTCACGAGCGCAGCGAGCCTGGGGGTTTGGGGGCTTGCCCCCATGAAAGACGTAGAACTGTAGAAGGAGTTGCTATCGCTCCGCGGGCCACTGCCGTGGAGGCTTTGGCTCGCTGCGCTCGATGAGAGGGCAATGTTCATGGTGAGGTGAAGTTCTTGGAGAGCAGACCACCAGAGAGATAGGAGAAAAGAGAGACATGCCGTGCCAGGTGAAAACTCCATCGATAATGCGCTGAAGATGATAGATGCGCCGTCGAACAAGCAATCACCGCCCGTCGATTAGGATGCGCTGGAATGGCCGCCGTGGCACTCGCACCATTTGGGAGGGGGTTCTACATCCTGGTCCCTATCATGATAATCGACTCTTTTGCACAGAACTTACTTTGCGCCGACTCAAAGTACAGTATACGATATGCAAGGCAATGATGGCGAATTACCCCCCTTGATCGGCATCGAAATTTTGCTTCTCACCTCCCAACCTCATGCAAGCCTTTGAGGTTAGGTAAAAGCCGGGTGCAGCTGCAGAGCAATATGCACCCAATCCCCCCATATCTCACGCCTCCTTTACTCTCTTGACATTGGCGAAATCCCCCCTTAGCCTGATGTTGTACTTCGCGACTTGCTTAAGATTTCCTACATTTACGCGGCCGGCTTCGAAACGATCAGTCGCCAGATCGTACTGTACTGAGTGGTTTATGTTGCCTTCCCTTCCTCGACAAGAGATGGACCCACCAATCCTGCAAGCAAGTGCGTAAAAGACTCGCTTGAAGGCGCGGGACGAGCCGATGTCAAAAGCGGTTCATGGTGGGCTTGTGGGACTCTGGATGCCAAAAGATACTTCATTCAGCATGAACACGTATATGTCTCTTTCAATTGCACCGGGTCGACGACCTCAAATCTACACCGTTGCATTCCTAATTCAGGCGGAGGCAAGTGTCGGTATTCCGCCTTCCCCTCCATCATACCAAAAGTCATAGTTGGGGCGTTATGCCTCGGCAAGAATCTCTTTTCCAATGCTAGAAAACCAGGATGGCGATCTGTTTAGCTCGAGATGGCCAACGTTTTGGTCTCGAGATAGACATGTCGTCCAGATGGGATTCCCCTCGAGGGCCTCGATGCACCAAAGGTCCGGTGGTGCCGGTGCCGATGCCTGTGCAATCCTGCAGGACGTCGTGACAATTACACCGTTCGCACTGCCAGTGGCGTCATTTTGATAACCAAGTGGCAGAGCACACATTTCGTATCTAGAACACTCATAGCGAAGCATTTTCGATGACCTATTTATGGCTGGATTCGTTAGGGGAAAGAATTAAGATGAGAGCTTGTAGTACAACTTCTCACCACACATCCAACATGTGAAAGAAGATTCTGACGTCTGACCAAAACGCCAAAGAAGCACGCAAAGATAAGAACATTGCACAAGCGTGGAGGGACTGTCGTATATATTAGAGCTTGGTGCTACGGAAAGACTTAGGAAGAGGCTTATTTGCACATTGAGCCAATGAGCTCTTCCAGATACCATTGGCCTTATCAAAGTTACATCGCTATGCCGGTCTTTTTCCAATGAGTACAAGGAATCGTACATTGTACAATGGTACCTGGCCTCTTGCCTCTTCCTATTGGGCAGCCGTGGTTTTGGAACTCTCCTCCTCAACCTAAGCCCCCATCAACTCAGATGAAATACTAGCAGTAAGTAATATCTGTAGCGACTCTCGCTACACAGAGATAAGTACTCGAGTATCTTCACCAGAATCTGACATGGCTGAGACCGAAACCTACCTTCCATCTCCTCCTTACCAATGTTTCTCTCTCCAAGTACACAAAACCCCGCGGGATGTAGTTATCCAACAGGTGCCTTTCCCCGATCCAAATGTACAGTATCCTCTTTCATACGCCTGTGAAACGCCACCCGAGCCCGAAGTATCCAAATGTTCCTTTCCAAACGAAAATTTGTTACTTACCTTCCCCATCAGCTAGTATATTAATTCTTTCATATATACCTTTTTACTTCTGGCGTTATCAGGAAGGGGTAAGAGCGCACGGATCCGGTGCTGAAGGATCCATATCCGGTAGATCTTTTCGTCTGCGTGGGGTAGCGGCAGTGCCCTTTCGTGGGGGCCACTGCCTTTACGAGTGTCTCATCGTTGAGGCCACCCAACGCGGCATATCCGATGATCCGACAAGAAGGAATTTGTCCCAGCTGGATACTTGACAGGTGCCAAAAAGCTTTCCTGGTAAGTGTGAGATGTGATATTATCTCGCCTGGAAAGGCTGGAAGTTGTGTTGTATGCATTTTTTTGAGGGCATTTTCAACGGCGGGTGTTGGGTGTGTATCAAAAAGGCATTCGGAGAATTTTATCACGGCCCATCCCATCCTGCAGCTCATCGCAGGCTTCAAAGGTATCGCCGCCGACGAGGAAGGCGCTGCATATTTTCGAACATGGTGCCCAAGACAAGGACAAGAGGCGACGTTGCCGCGAGATGACACTTACGATGACGATAATTAGAACAGCAAGGGATCGAGCGAGACCTGGCTGGATTTTAGAGTAAGTAGGTAGGGCCTGGTTCCGGATTGCGAGGAGTTTCCCCCACGCTTTTTGATTTAGCCCGGAGGAGGAGCTGGGGGAGGAGGAGGAGGAGCGTCTATCTTTCGATCCTCAGAGCGCGAACTGGAACAGTGCTCATCGCAGACGTGGGAGATGAGCAGCGGACGGCCTTTTCGCCTCCGTGGTCTCTTCTTGTCGTCGCTATCTGGTATGTATGCACTGGGGTGTTTATGGGTAGTTACATGGCATACCGGTACTCAACTGTTCTGAGAGCAGCTGCAGGGTTCTTACTCCTTCCATTCCTCTTTGGATAGTCTATATTTTGTGGACGCAAAGATTTGATGGCAGTGGATGATGCCATTGAGGATTATAGCCGGCCGGAGACACCGCAAAATTGTGCCCCTTGAGGGGGAGATTTGGATGACACATCACGTGATTCACACCAGTTTGTAACTGGTAGTACAGCACCGATTCGAAAAGATGCTTTAAATTCGCATTTTTGTTGGCAAATTTGCGGTTATTTTCGCTGCATGCTTAACGTGTTCGCGTTTGTTGCCCCTGTTTATGCGGAGACAAGACAAGCTTAATTCCAGGCCAGGGTTGGATAGGTCCGAAACCCTAAAGGCACCTTTTGCTTTTTTGCACTTCTTGGTCTTGGTTCCAGGTAACCTTATTTTAACGCAAGTTGATCTGATCTGACGAACTTTGCGATGTTTCACCAGATGAAAACACCACGGATTCAAGTGAATCAAAAAATGGGATGAATCTGTTCTTTACGATGCATTTGGCAAGCTTGCGGACAGAAAATGAAGCGTGTTGCTGTAAAGTCGGTCTGCTTCATATTGATTTTTGGGCAAGAGTTCGAGGATTTTTCATCGTCAAGTCTCCATCTATGTATCTCATCACTCTGACCAGTCCAGCTTTCTCACTGGTCGGGATGATTTTATTTATGAGATGTCAGCATGGGTGCTTCAGGATGAGTCAACAGCCAATGAGTCCTGCAGCACTTTCAATATTCGAAGCGATGGCTCGCGATGCTGATTGGGTTGGTAATTGCGGTGGCTGCAGGTTGATGCCTCTCTAAGCGCGCCGCCCGGGCTAGCCAGAGCTCAAAAATATCCACAAGTGTTGATTCTCCACTTCTCGTATGGAGTGCTCAGTTCAATGCTGGGAATGCTTCCTTTTGGAGGTCACTATAAGAGGGCTGTCCCTCTGATTGATTTCGATTTGTTTTTGTCTTTCTACCTGTCACGAATAGAAAGTTGATAAACTACTGCTACCAGCGAGAAGAAACGTACGGGTACAAGGCTACACGCACATCTCCTCTACATTGTTGAATCCATACAACGACATCACACATATCCCACGCGTCACCGTATTCAAATGCTTGTCCAAACCTCCAAATCACAATGGGAGAATTTCACGAGGCGGTATCGACCCTGCTCGATGCCTTCGCACACGGCATATCCACGATCAAAACACAGAAAAGCAGACGCCCGAAACATAAATCAGACAGCGCGGCGTCGGAGGCCCGTCTGAGCAAGAGCTTGAAGAAGAGTAGGAGTGATGTGAAGCATGCTTATGATCGGGATCTCGAAAGATTTGGCGCAGGATTTGCCACTGGTGATGGTAACTCCCCCTCTTCCCTTCCCAAATATGATGCGATGCTGATATACTTCTGTTTTGTGTAGCAGAAGCACGATCATCTTTAGCAGCTATATTAACACGTCTAACGACGGGCTTCCTCTCGATTTTCAACCGCTTTTTGAGAGGCAAGAGCACCGCGAGTGATTATCAGACGCTGCTGAGTCTTTCGGATGTTTCGAGGAGGGAAACTATCAAGACGTTTGACCAGCTTTCGCAGAGGTTGTCGACTTCCGAACTCCATTTGGTGCCGGGTGGAAGGCGAGAGAAGAGTGGAAGGGGGAGTGGACAGGTGGTGAGGAAGTCTACCTCGAGAGGACATACGAGGGCGAAGAGTGCGCCGAATCTTTCTGTCACGCCGTTGGGGATGGCGACTACTTCGGGGGTAAGAGTTGGATTTCTTTCTTCCCCTGTTTCTTTTTGCGAGGTTGAGCATTTTTGGAATTTGCGAGATGTGGCGGAAGTTTGGAAGTGTCCATATCTTGATAATATCTGGAGCCTGTGCTCAGTCCGACCAATCAAACTACATTTTTGTGTCAGACAACCTTTCGAGTGAATGGAGTTCAGAATCATAAGCCAGAAGACTTGCAAGTGCTACTCATTTCAGACATCTTTTTCCTGGAAGGTCTGTCTGTCACCAAAGCACTTTCCTTCAAGACCAAAATACTTCTTTCAAAATCCAACACTTCATCAAGCCACATCCACCCCTTTTTCATAACCCTCTCTCGCTTTTTCACACTCTAACACCCTCCCAGTGGATCCGTCCCAAACCCAAAAAACACACCACATCCTCTTCCAGCTCCTCAACCTCCAAATCCACCCACAAAACCCATCCCCGTCGCTCTCCCCGCACACCCAACGCCCTCCTCCTCTCACCACCACCCCATCAAAACCCCACACACCCATTCCCAACCTCTCCCCCACCACAATACGAATTACAAGCTCATCCACCTCCTCCCATCCCATCCAAATCGCGCACAGAAAATCGCAAATCCATCATCTCCTTCGCTTCTGATAGCACCAAGCTAGGCGAGATCCCCGAACACAAATGGGTGGGAAGGGGAAGGGGGGAGTTTCCCGTTACGGTTTGTTTTCCGTTGGAGCCGTATCGGGAACCGGTGAGGAGGAGGGGGGTGCTGGGACGGTTGTTTGGGAGGTCATGAGGGGGAAAAGAGAGTGTTGGTTTTTTTTCTTTTCGGTTTTTTTGGGGGAGGTTTGATGATTTATGATGTGCATGAGATTTATGATTTTCCTTTAAGTTTTGTTGATGTTGATGTTGGCTTTACCGATGATACCAGTTTGGAAAGTATATTTAGCGTAATGATCTGGTTGGTGATAGTGTGGCATTTTTATAGCAATGGTTTTTTTGTCTTTGGTAAATTTGTTGTGTGGAGATGTGTTGTACTGGTGTATCGACAGAACTACTGTATCAGCATATGAGCAGTTTTAACTTCGTGTTGTGTATATGCGATGGTTTTGTTGGTGGTGGGTTTGTTGTGTCATGAGAGCTTGTTGGCTGTGCGTTGGGCGCTTGTTAACCATTATTGGCTCTTCGCAGATCTGCTCGTGTTTGTTGTTTCAAGGTCTACTGTATTTAATGCGCGTTTCTTCAACTTATGACCCGCACTAGCAGAACGGTACATCAATACGTTTCGACCTCTCGTCTGTAAATACCCTAATCATCTACATTATTGTATAACACACCATTACCGCTCCACTAGCACCTCCTTCAAGTTGGACACGCCATTATGTATTCTTATGTACCTGTTCCCAACTCTGCAACCCCAATTTACAGTCATGTGTATGTATCACTGGAGTCTCCACGCACCACTATCCTTTGGGGTCTCTTTCCCATGATAGGCAAACCAAGCCAATGCGAAAAGCCCAGATGCAGTGATACATATAACACATTACCACTAACTACAACACGCCATCCGCGCATGAACCGATAATCATGTGGGGTTTTTGTCTGAGTAAGCGGTGTTGTGCTTCCCGGTATGTCTATGCAATGTAACTGCTGATTCTGGGTTCGCTTATGAGAAAAATGATAAAGGAAATATACGATACTAGCGCTTATGGGGTGCTTGATATTGGGGGTGGGTTGGGTTGAGAGCTGTGGGGTGAGTGAAGGGTTAGGCTATGTGAATATAGGTACTTGAAGATGGAACGAATGGGGGAGGGAATATAAGAACTTAAGAAGTGTATCTGTCTGGCGGTGTAGAAGATCTATAAATCTTTCCTATTAGATACCCTTAAAAAACCATACTTTCTACCAGTAAATCCTGATATATGTCAGTTCAAACAAGAAGTGATTTCTGCGAGGACAAAACCATACAATTACATTTTCATGCGCGAATGGAAAGGTAAAACCAGTGTTCGGCAAAAGGTTACCATGGTAATACCTTTTGATAAAAAAGGTAGGTTACCATACCTTTTTTAAAATAAAAAGGTAGGTTACCTAGAAA
>QYAP01000321.1:0-44943 GCA_003988905.1 Hymenotorrendiella dingleyae
ATGCGACGAATCGCCGACTGAATCTAGGCTCTGGAATAATATTGCAATTCCAGGTTCGTAGAGGGCACCACGTACAGGTGTTCAGTCATCGCCCTCCGCGACAGGTTGTAGGTTTCCTTATAACAGTTCCGCTTGAGGACTAGTAAATTTTGTATCTCACACATAGAAGAACGATAGAGCTTGTATAAATACATGTATTCTAATGTAGAATAGGTTCAAAACAATTTATTATGCTTTTAGCCTTCTCCTGAAGTTCAGTGCCCCCCTTCCCCAAAAGAAAACTGACCACGTTATGTACATACTCTTGCCACGGGCCCGCTTTCCCCCCTCATTTTACAAGTTCACAATTTCACTAAATACTGCTCTCACTTTATGGCTCTATCCTACGCCAAAGTCTTTCTTATACTATCATACGAAAAAGAAACATATTTACAACAAAAAGGTGTGATCCCATTGAATATGCGAATGGGTACAGAAGGGGCAATCTATTAATGGAAGGAACAAAATAAAGTAGGGTTTGAAGAGTTGTAAAGGGAAGAGCATCGATGTTGGTGTTCTTTTTAAGAAAAGAATACACTCATCAAAAGAAAAAATGACAACTTACTACTACGACCACAACAAGCAGAATTACTCGGACGGGAACTAGTCCGGGCAGTGGTACCGTTTCTTACAGGGTAGAAGAAGTAAAGGTGACTTTAAGCTTAAGATATACAATGAGACTTCTAAGAGAGAAGAGCAGAGCGAATAAAAGGCACGGGAGAGGACAGGGGTTATGCATTTCAGCTGTTGGAAATATAGTTACTGCCGATTTTGTGCAGAGTAAAATAGTGAGGTTGAAATCAAGAGAGCTGGGAATGATGCTTATTTTAAATGAGTATTCTGAAGACTCAGTTGGCCAACCTCATCTCTCAAAATACCATTAGCCTACCTACGCTCTCGTACGTGCTTTTGCCAATTCTCCTTTGCCTTCTCCACCATAGTAGATAGCAATGTTGAGGTATGGACTCATTGAGTAAATGAATATATATACCAGGGGGTACGATGTTTGAATAATTGAAGCAAGCTTGCGAGCTTTTGTGATTTTCCCAAGTCTTGACGCTTAGTATGCTCACAATGTTAGGAAAACAATGCTGAGAACCCAGAATCCGTATAAGCTTTTTTCGCCTCGAAGACAATGGAACGAATGCTCATTCTGTCTCATTTCGGTATAAGCTCTCATGGAGATTGCTAAGTAAACGAATCTTATTTCCCGTAGAACCGAATCTGCAGTTTATACAATCTACTGTACTACTTGACATTACGAAGGAAGGAGAGAGAGAGAATCAAATAGTAACTGTGGTATCAACCTAACCTAAAACAACATAATCCATCCCTAAGGCTCCGGATTTCAGATTTCCCCGCCTATGGCACGCCGGAAAATGCACCAGCAGAAAATCTCCTTGACGCCTTTTACTTTTTTTCTGTTGTGTCAGACGCCGATTTCCTTTCCTTCATTCTTGCCGTAAAATAGCTGAGAAAAACACTCGCTAGCTCCACGACTCAGCCTGAGACTGCATTTTTCTGTCAATGGAGTGGCTAGGCTATACCGAGCCTGAAGGAGGAACGTAATCGTAATCGCAATCGCCGGGAGAGGCCATTCGTACAGTTTAGTGAAAAGATGATCAGCTCCCGTAGCCCATCAATTTTGTAATCTCATCCAACAATTCCTGTAAATCGTTGTCGGTGATCTTGTCTGTCAAACTTGGAATGAGCGTCTTTGCCTCTTCGGCCGTGTCACAGCATAATGATCCTATCAAGATAATTAGTCGTTTTGTAAATTCAATTTTTGAATCGAGGATGCTAAGTTATGAATCGCAGGAATTTGAGCTTACGCCTCCAGATAAGAGGCCAAGGGGAGGAAACGCCAATAAGTGGATAATGGGAGTAGGAAATACCTAGTTGTGCTCTCTCAAACTTTGCCAATCCTTTCTGCGCCGACAACAAACGTTCTACGGCTTCGACGTTTTCTTTCCGACTGAAACGGGCAAACGATTCGAGGTAACCAATAGTTTTCTGGAGGATTCTATTTTGGAAATGGCGTTAGTATATGGGTTTGCATGGTGTTATTTTGCAAGGTTCGGAACTTAATGACGGGCGCTATGAGAGACGAAGCGGTGCGAAGAAAGGTGAACAAGCCCAAACTGCTTTCCACTTGGAATCCCTCTCGGTGCCTTCGCCCTTTGTCCCTGGGCCCTCGAAATGCCCTCAAAAAGCTACCGAGTCCCCGCCACCACAAGCCCCTCCCAACCACAACCACAAGCTCCAAAACTTCTCCCTCCATCCTCAGCCACCGCCTCCCAAACACCCCTCGCGCCAACCAGAAACTTCATCCCATTCCCAAATCCAAGCCCAACTACACCACAAGAACACGGCCCAACTTACTCAGTCTCATTGACATTCTTCCGATCCACCTTCCTCTTCGCAACCAGCGCATTGATAACCAACGCCGCTTCACTATGCGTCAAGGCATCCACATCCTGGAACTCGCCCAGCCGCAGCTCCGCCGATGCTTCTTCGTCGCCCTGTGGTGCTTCACGGGATCGTGAGGTTGCCGCTGGTTGAGCCATGGTATCTTCCCTTGTAGTTTTTCTTTGTTGCGCGGTCGCGTGTGTATCGAAGACGGCGAGAGGAAAGGAAGTTGCGGTTCGCAAGCTGAAGATTTCGGACTCGGGCGCGATGGAGAGGGGGATCGAGAGCGCTGATAAAGTTGGGAGGAGGAGGTTGTCGAGATGCGCAAGTGAGAGGTGGTGTGAATGTGGAGTTGAGGCGGGTTGTCGGGAGAAGAAAGACAAGCATCTCGGCAGCGCCTCGTCAAATCTGGGGAAGCAAGACCACCGTTCGCAGCCGCATCAACCTCACTTCCTCAACCAATGCGCCAATTCCCACACCACCACGCTCACTACTCTTCTCACGACCCCAAACATCCTCTCGGCTTCTAAAAGCACATTTCGAGCCTACTCTAGCTTCAAAAGTTAGGAATTCGGCAAGGGAAGGCGAGACGAGGCTGACAAAATGTATGTGTTGTACTGGTGAAGTGGAATGGGGCAAAGGAGATATGGAACAAAGAAATGGAGCTGACATACAATGGACAGGGTTGTGTATGCCTTGATTATTATCAATAAAGCAGGTGGCTTGGTGTACCAGAGGGATTTCGCGGAGGGTTTGAATAAATTAAGCATCAACGACTACCTCGTCCTAGCCGGAACATTTCACGGGTATTCCCCCCCCCTCAATTCCGTTTCCCAAAACTCTCCCGCATTTCTTTCCACTAACCTTCCACAGCGTCCACGCCATATCAACCCGCCTCAACCCTCTCCCGCCCACCACTTTACCCCCCTCCACCTCGCTGCCCTCCCGACCCGACCCCCCCTCCGGCATCGAAGTGCTCGAAACAGAAAACTTCCGCATACAATGCTTCAGCACGCTCACCGGCACGAAATTCCTCCTCTTCACCGAGCCCCAACAACCTAATATTGAGAAGATAATGGCGAATATATATAGTCTTTACGCCGACTACGTGATGAAAAATCCGTTTTATTCATTGGAGATGCCAGTTAGGTGTGAAGGGTGGGAGAGGAGGCTTGTGAGGGAGGTAAGAGGCGTGAATTCGAGGTGAAGGAATTGCATAGGCCGGGATGGAGAACTTTAATCTTTTGATTGATTGGGGATGGGAGTTAATGGGCTGCTGGGTAAAGGAGTTGTGGTTTGGGGAGGCTGGAGTAGTATCATACTGTTCAGGGAAAGTTTGATTTGACATCCAGGGAAATCTGGATTGATCAAGAGGCTGATTAAAGAGAATGTTGTTTGTAAGAACAGGTCAAATGAGATTCCAAGTACGGATCCATAGTCGCGTTCTGACGATAGTCGCAGGCGCCGAGAGTAAGAGATATCCCCATTAACAAAAATAGGGATGAAGCCAACATAAATAGAGAATAGAAAAAGCATATGGAAGTCATTCTTGCATTACGATCGTAAGGCAATATCTATAATACATCCCAACGCCATCGGCAATGCATTACCTGAACTCCTATGCCGTATCCATTTTGTCATCATCCTTGTCATTCTTCGATCCGCTTGCTTCTCCATCCTTATTCAGTAGCGGCTGCGAAGCTTCGTCTTCTTCCTTGATCTCTCCTAACGTCTCTGGCTTAGCTTCAGATGCAGCCTTCTCTTTATTCTGCTTCTCAACTCTCGCCTTTTCTTCCTCCATAGACATGCGTAGCGCCAGAGCCAATTCGGGGTCCACACTTGGGTCGATTCCGAATTCAAATCCACCAGTGTCGCCACCTTCTGCAGCACCCCCGCCACCTGATGCGCCAGCTCCATCACCGTTCAATATGGGGCTTGTGACAAGTTGATCGCTGAGGAGTCCAGGTCCAGGTGGGATTATTGCCAGATGCGATCCTTCATTGCTCTTGACAGCCTCGTTGAATGCCGTTAGTTTCTTAGTTGTGCTGTCCTCCAAATCACCGAACGCTACAAAGTCGATTTGCACACCAATCTTCTTCATCTTCTTGGCTAACTTGATGAGTGTTTTATCGTCTTCGGGGATAGCGCTGCAGGTGAAAACGATAATGCGTTGGCGTTGCGATTTGTTCTGTCGGTGTTTGAGTGCCAACTAGATCATCAATTAGTTGGAAGTCTTGAACCTGAAGTCCACAATAGACATACACCAGCAATTTGAATCCCAGTAGCCAAATGACTCTCTCCACGAATCTTCGACTTGGTTCGGTGTAATCCCTCCAATATCTTTCCATGGTCCGTCGTCAAAGTAACTAGAACCTCCGGACCCTTTCCACCCATGCTCATCAGCCCAACAGATGATTCAGGATTGCCTTGTGTGATGGCGGAGAAGATGAGGGAAACGGCATCGGACTGGGCTTCGTATCGAGTGGGTGTGTAGTCGCCGTTGCGACTGCTTTCGCTGTTGTCCACTACTATCATAACAGCTTCGAGACCCATCTTAGTTGCGTTGCCTCTTGACGAGGGCCTGGAAAGGGTGTATTTGGCGGTTCAGGAGTTTGATTGTATGTGTTGGGTTGTGTCGTGCGGAGGACTTTCGAGTGTTGATGTTCGGTGATGGAGCTGTGTTGAGTTCAGGTAGCTATGCCTGCGCGTCGGACCCTTGCTCGCGGCGGATAGAAGAAGCGGTTCCGGGATCTAGAAATGCTTAGATAATCTAGTTTCTGCCAAAGATACGACACAACCAACTTGCGAAAGGCAAGCAGAGGAGAATGGACTTTCATTTTCTGTTTTTTTCTTTCATTTCTACTGGCACGGTTATTTCGACTCAATAGGTACTTACCTCAAAATTACTATTACCGGTATAACTTCCTGTTTTCCCCACATTAATAATATCGCGAATTATTGATTTGAGGTGGCTATTACAATACCTTCTAGTTGCATTCTTGGGTATGTAAAGAATTTCTCTGCTCTCCATTTAATTCTACTGTATTTTACCAACTACGAGACATCTCTAGCTAGGATACAAACAATCTAAATGCTAAAGATATGAAGTGATGTACTGTTATTTGTGAATGTAGAATTACAGCTTGCTATCAACTTACTCAACGTTCGCTCAATGGAGAAAATTGTAAATCAAATACCACAACGAGATAGCCACGGATCCATTGAAAAGAAAAAATATCGGAAGATGACTGAACAGAAAATTCCAAGACAAAAGGATGGTCCACGATTCAAGTAGTAGAAAGCAGGTAGCTTTGCTGCTATCAGTCATCCAGAGGGGTTTGAACCCCGGTCCGGAGTCTAAAGTTAGTGGTCCCTTAAAAGCATTCGCCGCGATGTACTGAGTATCTAAGTACCTAGGTACCTAGGTAGGTATGTGGTGGCATCTTTGGTAGGACAATTGAGAACGAACCAGATACTCTGTTTATTATTTTGAGGAGTACTGGGTACTGTTTTACAGCTATACCGTACAAAATCCAACCAGGGATCATAGCGCGAATAATGAAACTCACCTTTCTCAATCCCTCATCAATGCCATCATGGGATTATGGGACCACCCTTTTCTTCTGTTTTGGCTTACGTTCTGTTGAATATTCTGGTGCAAACCAAGCGGGGATCTCTCTCATTCTAAGCTTAATTCTCTCTGAAAGCCCGGCACCATGAGGTTGAAAACACAAGAGATGAGATGGAAAACCGCGAGAGTAATTAAAACGGCACGTTGAGAATCTTGCAATTATTTTGCCAGCGAAAACCGCCTGTGGCGTCGTCTTATCTCAGCCACATCTCTATCGCACCTGCCACGAAAGCGGGGGGTCGCGTTCCGCATTGGGTTAGCGCAGACTTTATGGCGGCTCGCGTCTCGGGCTTGTTTACTTCGCCCGCGCATCACAAGCTTCAAGTTTCCACGATATCGTACATTGACGAACGCTACCAAACTTCTTGCATACCCATCAATTGCTCATAGCAACTCATTTGGAATCCGCACACATACTCAAAATCAGAAACCTTTTGAATCCGCACACATTTTCACGATCGTCAACCTTGTACACCGCGAATCACCTTTCATCGTCGCCCTCACCATACAACACCCAACAATACCTCTACAAATACAATGGCGCCAACACGCAGCAAAGCTGCGCCCGCTCAAACACCTCCAACCCAACGAAGTCCTATCCGAAAGGCAGTCAATGGCGTTGTTGGCATTACTGCTACATTGAAGCAAGCTCTGATTGACAACTTGCAACTTGAGCGTAAGTACCTTCACTTCTCTTCATTGTCGAGAACCCACCCGCTAATATCTCACAGTCACTGAACGAGCCAGAAAGCTTCGAGCTCAATATATGCTCCAAGCACAAGGACTCCGGACTCGCATTGAGATCCGAGTAAATCGAATTCCGGCCGCACTTCGTAACGCCACTATGGGCGAACTTCTCTTGAAGTACAGCGAAAAAACAACCGCCGAAAACGCTGATCGAAACCCTGAAAGAACTGAAAAGGCTATCGAAAACACCAATCGAAGCCCACAAAGAACCGAAAAAGCTGCCTCGCCAGCCAAAGCACGAATGGATACTGTTGCGGAGCAGTCCAGAGCAAGCCCTTCACCACAACGCCCAAAGAAGCGCGTCAGGTACGATGGATTTTGTCTTTCACATCATACTCCAGTAGCTAACATCCACAGTGACGAGATATCTGTCGATAAAGAGAACGAGGAAATCGATATCGAACAACCCAAGAAGAAGCTTCGAGGAGGACCTACTGCAGCCATGCGAAACATATCGCGAGGAGATATACAACCATCACAAGTACTCTCTCCAAGATCTGCCAATTCCCGAACATTGGTACGAGACCCAGTACCAGAGCCAACTCGGCAAGCTCCGACTCGACATGTACCAGCCCGGCAAGCTCCAGCTATCCGACAAGCTCCAGCGGCCAAACAAGTATCTACTCGGCAAGCCCCAGTCCGACAAGCTCCGGCTCGCAAAGCTGCTCCAACAAGACCTACTGCTCGTCCGGTCTCACCCCTCAAGAAAGCACCAGCCCCAGCGCCAGCTTCAGCAACTGCCATTTTATCCGGCATGGTCGAAAAAGCAAGAGCCAAGGCTAAAGAAAATACCAAAGCAAAGGCCTCTGCTACCACCAGAGCGAAAACACGAAATAGTTCTTCTAGCGAGAGTAGTACCGGTACTGTCGTTCGGAAGACCGTAGCGAAACGAACGGTCATGGGAACAATTAGAGGAATGGGTGGTAGCAAGAAGGAGGCTCCTGCTGCTTCTGGAACGCGAGTACTTAGAAAGAGGCATTGAAAGGGGATAGCATTGAAAGGGGATAAATGATTCATTGGGAAAGAAGGAGGCGTTTTGAGTTTTAAAAAAGGAGTAATGGCGTTTGGGAGGGTTTTTTGTGCTTTTTTTTTAAAGAAATTCTCATAGGTTAAAATGAGAATCATGATCAGCTCCATTGTGCCAAATCATTTGGGAGGATTGGAGTCAAAATGAAAGAGGGATTCCCGTTTTCAGGGCTTCTTTCATTTTGACACCTCATTGTGCTAAACCCGAATAGAGAATTGAGATATGAAACGGGAGAGTGGACTCCCCGTTTTTTTGGAGTGTCTTTTTCATTTTTGATACTTTCATTGTGCCAAACCAGAAAAGAGAGAGAATTGAGATTTTGAACGTGTTGTTGGTTATAAATTGGGAGAGGGGAGGGACTTTTCGTTTTTGATACTTCATAGGTCAGAGAATTGACTCAATTGAGATTCGAAGGGATATTTGGAAATGAGAGAAGGTTATGAGAGGGTTTGGAATCTTTTGATTTTCTGTTGTGTGGGGGTTGGGGTTGGGGTTGGAGAATTGAGATTTAAAGGGGGGGTTTGAAGGGTGCTTTATTGTCTTGGGTCGGATTAGAGATTTAAACTGATGGTTTTTAAGGCTTCGATGCTTTTATTGTGTGAGGTTGAGTTGGAGAAGAAGGAATATTTGGAAATGAGAGAGAGATTTTCAGGGCTTCTTTCGTTGTGGCTTACCTTTACTAGTATTGTGTGAGGTTAGGTTAGTGAATTGAGATGGGAAATGGGAGGGGAATTAGGGGATTGGGGTAGAGGGTGGGGTAGAGGGTGGGGTAGAGGGATTGGGGTAGGAGGGTTGTAGTAAGATTTTATTAAACTATTCCTTTCTTCACTTCCCCTTCCCCCCTTCCCCTCTTCCCTCTCTAAATCCCTTCTTTAATTTATTTCTTAATGTTAATATATATCAATATCCCACTACTCATCCATTGACTTCATTCCCACCCAACCCTAATTCCCTCTCTACTCCCCTCTACTCCCCTCTAACGCTATCTCCTCCATACCCCCACCATCTCGCTCACATCACTCATCCATCAACCAAAGAATATACAATTCAATATTCCATATTCAAAAAAAGAAGAGACATACAAATAAGGCAAGAGGGAAATTGTGCAAGGGTGTTAATAGTTACTAGGCTGGAACGGATAAAGGTGTAGAGATGGCGTGATAGTGGTTAGGATAAAGCGGAGAATAGGATAAGAGATGACGAGACACAAGAAAGGGGCGATGGTTGTAATAATAATAAAGTATTTTCATTTGTTTTTGCCCGCCCTTTTCGCTTCAACTTTTCTGCTGCACCTAGATATACAACTCCCCTTCCCACCGACTCCTCTCCCCCTCACCCTATGCCGAACTAAATTACACTACAAATATCCCTCCCAAATTCCCATCCGAGCTTAAACCAAACCAAAAGCAAGGGCTGGGTCAAAACTCCCTAAACTCCAAGCCATATTCTGCACAATGGCTCCATGAATCGAATATATAGTACTCCCTTTCCATCCTTGGAAAATAAAAACGCCGTTTTTGTGTGAAGTGAAGACAGGACAAGTAAATGCAGACAAAGATGATGATAGCGAAGAGAAGCGTGAGCCAAAGTGATATAAAATCGGAAAGTGAAAAAGAGCCATTGCAGCGAGGTGCATGATGGCGGGGTATCATATATCCTTTCCATCCTTCTCATCCAGACAAAAGAAAAGTGTTGTGACGTTCGAGATCTAGAGACCTCTATCTCAACGCCCAACTCTCCCTCCCCATCCAACTTTCCCGATAAGCACTCATCGGCGTCTCGGGCACACTCCCATAGCTCCCTCTCTCCTCGGGCCCGGCAGTCCTCATCCACGCCTTCCTCCCCAGGCCGATATTATTTTGCTCGCTCCACCGCTCCGCTTCTTCCATAGCCTCGAGATCCATCGTCCCCTCGCTCCTCGACCTCATCTCGCGATCTCTCGCCGGGACACCCTGTTCAATCTCGCGCTGGCGCCGACTACGTTCGGAGCCCGTGCTGTTCGAAGGACCAATGCCAGAAAGTTGTCCAGCGCCGTAGGCCGACCAAGACATGACGTGGTCTTCGCGCTCGTTCATGTTCGCTTTCATGGGTGGAGGGGGTGTGGTGGAGCGTGGGACGCCACGGGAGGGAGGAGGTGTGGGTTCAGGACTTGTGACGAGGACATCGAAATCAAAGGGTCGGACGCCTGCTGGTATGGTCGGTGAAGCGTCGGCTACGACACCGAGACCGATGGGAATTGTATATGTGGAAATTCCAGTCTTGGCGCTGTTATCTCGCGACATGACTGAGCGTCGGTAGCTTTTTGGGTTAGGAGAGGCGGGTGATGATTCTTGCGAGCAAGGTTCGCTTGGACCATGGAATCGCGATATCATGTTGGGGTCGCTACGAGAATTGTAGTTGGAGAAAGTCCGGGGAACTTCGGTTGTGAGTGGGTTGTATCTACTGCTGCTTCTAAGTGGCGCAGGTACTGCGGCGCGTTCGGCAAAGGAGAAGCCATCCATTTCGTTTTGGGGAATTACTGGGGTTGAATCTAACTGTTGAACTAGTACTGACGAGCTTGGTCTAAAAGCTGGGTGTTGATAAAGAGGAGGAGGTTGTGGAGGTGAAGCTCCAGGTCGTAATGTTTGCTGTGAGACATGGTTGGCGTAATACGTCGAATGTTGTCTTTGATGTGGTGAGTGTACTGGAGCTAGCGGCGTATTTGGCGTCAGAGGTGTGATTGGAGTTGGAGATGGAAGATATGCTGGCACTTCTGGGGAGCTCCCTGGTAATGGGTGATAAGCTGGGTGTTGCTTGGCTGGAGGTGCTGGTTTTACTGCTCCTATCCGCGGAGTGTGATCCACGGATCCATTCCGAGAACTTCCTCCGTGTTCTGATGGCGTGTTATAACCTGAAGATGTCAGTTGAGAAAGTAGATATAAAGCGCAAATAACGTACCACCAAGCCCATCCTCTGGGTGAAGGCGTTGTCCCTCGTAGTATGAGTTTTGTCTCTCGATATTATACTCCTTGCCCTCCTTTCCATCGTATGTTGGACTTGAGCCACGCGCCTGCTTCTTCGCCTTCCTCCTCCAGAAAAACCAGATCATGATTGTGATGATCGACGCTGCTACAATGCCAATAGTGATGCCAACAATAATTGGAGTGTTGTTTGTTGCTGGCGCGGGTGTACTAGTCTGAGATGGAGTTGGTGTTGCTGAACTAGAACCTGACATGGCTATTGCGTTGTTTCTTGTATTAGGTATTTCAACTGTGGTGGTTGAGGTGGACGGAGTTGCCTGAGCTTGGGAGTATTGTGTAAGAGTGACGATGGTTGTTATTGAAACTGAACTGGAGCTCGTTGAATCTGGGCATCCGCTAGACTGACAAGCATTGACCGAGCAGCATCCTACAAAGTTGGTAGCGGCACACGAATACCACGTTTTTCCAGATGGACAATCAGTTGATGATGATCGTTCTCCCAGACGAACAGCGGTCATACTGGCTCCTTAAGCTCTCATCTAAGGCGTAGCCGGAAATTGGCGTGAGATGGGATTAGTTGGATAACAAAGCAGGCCTTGGAGTCGAAGGATGTACCTGAAACGAAGTGCAGAAGGACGCGAGGGTTATGACGGTACAAGTATGCGGCAAACGAGAGAATGGCAGGATAGAGAGAGGTGATATTCGAGGCAGAAACGTGGTACCCATTCCCTGCAGAACACAAAATGGTGGAGATACCTTGCTGGGGGGATGTGGGAGGGGGGGTCGACGGATTTGGGACCTGGTATATTGCTAGGGTGGCTGGCTGCCGGTACGAGAAGAGAGACAGACAGCTTGTTCGCTTGAGCAAGCTACAGCTTTACATAGCATCCATCAAGCTGGAGGGAGAGAGAGAGAGAACTACCCTGGTCTCCCATCCATTCTGGGCGACAATACTGTGGAGAGCTTACAGCCTACTTGGAGCTCTGGAAGTACTGTACCAACGGGGTTCCTGCGTCAGCCACTGGACTGCAGTGGGACACAGCAAAAAAGAGCCAAAAGGGAAGGGATGCAAAGGCAGTTCATCCTTGAGGACAATACGACTCCAATCGAGGCCACGGCCACCCTCCATCACAGCAGAAGAGCAGCTGCAAGGTTACATGATGAGCACGTCTACTGCTCGGTCCTGAGGTTGGAAGAGTCGTACACTGTAGCAACTTTGCAAGAGTGCTACAAAGACCGTTCCCAAGACTTGATCTGGCGCAAAGCACGTTGAGAAGTGTTGCTGGTGGCGTGCATGTTGGTGGAGAGAAGAATCCTTCGTCTCGTCGTGCTCGGCTTCTTTTCTTGGCCCCTGCCGTTGAGAAGCAGGTCGGCAGGCAGCGCAGGGATCGCAGGTGAACCCCTGGCTCCTGCCCGCCATCAACACCAAAATACCCCAGCATAGCCCTCGTCCCCACTGCAGATGCTTCGCCGCACCCGGATCGAAGAGAGGACCACAGGCTGGACCACAGTGGCACAGGCGAAGCGATCAGATGAGATGACGGCGAAGTTATCACGATGGGACGATGAGATGAGGCGAGGCGGCCGAAAGACTACGCGCGATGATACCGTATTGTCCGGTTGGCCAATTTCATACTGGAAATATTGTGAGCGGCGCGGTTGTCGCTATTGGCGTTTAATTCTCTGGACAGATTTAGGGGGACGAGGTCACGAGGGGAGAGAGAAGCTTCCAATTGAGCCAAGAGGTTGCATGCAAGAGATCCAACTTTCACATCGAGGCCAAGCCAGGCAATTGACCAACTGACCAAACGGTCGCAGAGGGGTCGCTATGCGGACTATTGCGGATGCCGGTGTGCTTTATGGTGTGGTGCCGGTGAGCTCACTGCCCGCAAAAAACGGTCTTTCTAGGCAGAAGAACAACGGCTGCTGCACTTGCCTTGATGCAACTACATTGCCTTTTTCTGACGCCTCGTTGCTCCTGAGGCTACTTCACTGCTCTCTACTCTCACTACAACGATTGCATGCACGGACAAGTATCACCTCACTGCAACATCGATACTCGTCTTCAGCATCAAGCATTTCTCCACTCCTCGAGCGCAGCGAGCTACGGGGGTTTGGGGGCTGGCCCCCATGGGTCTGGTGGGTGGCTTTGTGTGGGAGAAATATACTTGGAGTGAGCATGTAGCGGTACTGTACATGGGGAGCAAGTTCCACTGGTCTGGCGACAACACCACTTCACTTCAGGACTGCAGCAAAGCTCACCGCAGGCAAACGGCGACGGCCCAGATTCATGCAACCAACTGCACTTTCGGTGAAGAGGAGCAGACCTCGAGACTTGGAGGCTCTCGCAGCTGATCTCTTCCCATATCTTCGAGGCATCACCACCAAGCCTCGGCGCGTGAGGAAGAGCTTCATGATTCCATAACCGCTCTCCTCTTGAGCGGTTCTTTAATCGTCGGTCACGGGCATGTGACCGACGATTACTTGCTTACGGCGACTACCTCCAACTTTTTGGGGTAATACTCGGTCAGAGACCACATTTTTGGGTTTGCTTTACACCTGGAATTCATGCTTCGCAGCTCTTTCTCCACAGACGTGTGAAACTTTACCCCAAACAAGCTCCGTATGCAGACAATTTGGGAATCACAACCCCTCTGCTTGGTGGCATGAAGTGGGATAGCATCAACATCCACTCGCCCTCAATTGGTGCTGTCATCAAAAGTCGGGCATCTGGTAGGGTATGTCTGCGCACTTTACCCCGCCATTTATATCATTGCTGCACGGAGCTATTGATGGTCCATCTTTCTGCAGACCGACGGCAAGGTCTCTTTGCCCCGCCACTCCCCATACAGTACAGTATCCTTATGGAATGTCTCTCGCTTGTCTTTTTCCATAGGAAGCTTGACTTGCTCTCTCAGGTCTGTCCCCAAACGGATGTTCATAATTCTTGCATCCCGCATCAAATCCATCGCACTACAAATCATACTCACTATCCCCCACTTGCGACTCCTTCTGCCATTCGGTAGGAGCAGCTCGACATCCTTCGGCCGAAAGAAAGCTCTGATGCTCCCGATTCAGCTTGTACCGCGACAGCAAAAGCAAGTAGAAGTAGAACTACAAGCAAAACTCATCCGGATGCAATCTTCGACGTCTGCGCCTCTTCCTGCCGGTCCAACACGGCATCTTGCACCACGCACTCTCCAGTTCCGAATACAAAAATTGCATGCCATCTGCCACCACCAACAAGCGACACCACTCAGAATAGCATGTCCTGCCTTTGGGATGGGCGAAGTAAGCTTGGTCAGCACTCAATTATTGAAGAGACATCGGCGTGCCAAGAAGCCGCGCTTGCGAGTCTGCAAATGTCTGGCTTACGGGGGATAGCGCGCCTACACGTCAAATCACATCACCATGTCAGCGTCAACCTGTCGCAAACGGTCCCGAAGTGTCTACCAAAATACCAACATTACTGTCAAGAAGCCGGACACGAGATTCAAAGACTTTTCGGCGCGCAAGCGGATATCGGACGAGCCTATCGAGCTCAATACGTGAAAGTTCGCGTCGCTTGCTGCTCGCTATATTTATCACCAGCTGGCCTGCCTAAACCTAAATCCCACTGTGGTTATGAACGGCGATGGGATTTCTAATTGCAGCATAGTACCGAAAGTACCGAGAGTACAGTACCTCGATGCGGCACACGTCCCCCCTACAGTAACCGAATACTTTAGCTCACAGCAACGTGGGAGCCAAATCGAGAATCCCGCATCCCCAGCACTTGCTAGCGGAAAAACCGGGTGGTGGCTTCACTCCTCTCTCTTCCTCCGGTGTTATTAAGCTGCTAGTGCGACGTACTCTCAGCAGCTCGTACAGTACAATCCTCCTTGTCTGGCTGCTTACTCAAGTCATCATTATCTCGCTTGTACGACGGAGTACAACGATACTTCTGGATTTTTGGCCCCAGACGAGCCTCTTGATCCAGGTAGCTCGGAGATACATCGTTGAAGTTGCCATTCGTTGTTGTCTACGAGTTTTCTGGCCTCAATTGGCGCCACCGGCTCGAGGTTGTTTTAATTTTGTCTCTGTACGAAGGAGGTTACCATCGACCTGTTGTTCATCTGCCTTCTTATTTGGTACCGAGGCGTTTATTCAGAATTCAGAGGACCAGGAAATTGGCTGAGTGATGTTAGTACAGTATCGATGACGAGGCCTTTCCTGGCGCAAGTTTCCTCACGCACTTTCATCACGTTACCATTGCCAGTTTTTCTTTACGTTGTATTGCTTGCAGATTCCGCGTTTCATCAATTTGCCGGACGTTCGCACACGTGTGTCCCCTCCTCCCGAGCCGAAATCGAGCAGGCGGGGTCCTAATCGTCAGCGGAGAGGGGGAGGATGACAGGTACGGAGCTTGGACGATGAGTTTGTGGGAGCTGCGATCAGGTACAATCTCTTGTACTCCCTACTACGCCTTTCCCCTGAACACAACCGCAAGACTTGTGCTACAGTAGTGAGCTTCGAGCTTCGTTCGTGCTTACCCGCCTGCAAGCCGTCCTCGAGTTTTCCGTCTTGGAAAGCCCGAGTTCGTTCCGCAGAGCCTTGCCGAAATGTTGCGTCCGATTTGTACTAGCTCGAAAGAGTGACTACCACCACGATCCTTCAAGAGCGCACCTGCCTCATCTGCCCTGCCTGCATACCAAGTGGTATTAGGTAAAGCCACCTCCTGAGAGATAAGACGATCAGCATTTCATGAGTAGGGCTGAGACTTCTTTGTGCAAGATCATCGACCGCAGCCTGCATCTATTGTGTTTTGTGCTATTGTACGTTTCAAGTATCTTTCTAGACAGTGGAGGCGGAAAACTGGACAGAGAAAGCTCGAATATGTTTGAGTGGCGGCTCAAGTGAGTAGGATGCTGCTGATTGATGATGATTGCAAAGGAACGACTTGGCACCAATTTGTCACCGGTTTTAATTGTGCGATCGAATATTTGGAATGAGGCCCACCGGGAATGAGGTGATTTCGAGGCCGTCGTTACATTTCCCCCTCTCTCTTCTCGTTCAACCGGCTCGTTATTTCGTTGATCAACCCCCCAGCCTTGATGAAGATGCACAAATTTGTGACACAACTTATACACTGCCATGATCCTTCACAATTTGTACGTTGCATTCTCATTCTCCCTCTCCCTCTCCCTCTCTCTGCCTCGGCACAATCCTCGAGCCTCGTCTTGCAAGTTTTGCGGGAGCGTTCGTACCATGTCTACCAGCTTATGAACCGCGTGCTCTCCTTTCCCCCTGACCTCGCCGAAGTCGGAACTAGACGATGAAGAGCAGCATATCGCTACGGAGGCGGCCGCCGGCTTTGCTATCCCTGCAAAGCAGCAACGTGCTATGATCCAGGAATCAAATCCTGTTAACCGGTTGACTGGTATACAGCCTCTTTGCTCGTAACTAATCACCATACGTGTTTCTCTTTGCTTGCGTTTTGGAGAGGTGCGTAGGGCTGATTTCGATTGATGGTATCCAGGTTGTGAAATCCTATGAACCGATTGAGTGGTATACAGACTACTTACTCGTAACTATTTACAGCAGAGGCGCCTTTCTTTGCTTTGGGTTTGGAGAGCTGGATCTCGAGGAGGGGTAAGGGAGGCAGGTAGGCCTGGTGGGGGGTTGGGTGAAGTGGAGGTAGGTCGTGTAAGAGGTGGCAGTAAAGTTGAGGGAGGGGGGTGGTAGGTAGGCTTTTGCGCGGCAATGAAGGACCCAGGCCTTTTGAGGGAAAAGGGAATCTAGTAGTCGTAGGATTACGATTTCACTCCTCTTTTCCTTTTCCTTTCTCATACTGTAGCAATTTCTATTAGTATGTGAATAAACCAATTCCTTTTCCTTTGAAAAACCCTGCACGTTCGTGCTCTCGGGACTTGTTTTTATACCACCACCACTTACCTCTTACATTCTCAATGAAATGAAAAGGGTAATATGAATGCCATTCTAGTGGTACATCCCATGTCAGCTTTTCAATCCTGATTTTTCTTCTCATTTATCATTGTTGGTATTCGCTCCCCACCTTCTCTAGCCCCGATATGCAATGGGAATCCAAACTTTGAAAGCGGTTGAAAAGTGAGCTTTGGGGGATGTGGTTTGGGTGACGAAGAAATAAATGGGAAGAGAGAGGAAGGGAGGCGGGATTGGTTTGAGAGATATACGGTTGGGTGGAGGGGAGGATGTATTTTTGAGGTTGGGGGGGTTGGTGGGCGTTTGGTGGGCGTTGGGATTGATGCACCCGGTAGAGATGTTACTTGAAGTGAATGCGGGATGATGATAAGAGGTTTAACAATCCAAATATTGTAGTGTAATTATAAGGACATAGAGTGTCTTGCCTTATTCTCGTTCATTCTCTTAGTAATGGCTTACCACAACTGACTTACCCGGTGGAGATTTTTTTGGGTAAGCGTGGGATGATGATGATGATAATAGAGTTGTAAGGCGTACGAGGATAATAAATTTATCGGAGATTTGAGTTTTGATTGCTTATTACAACTAACCTACCCTGCTATAAGATCACTTCGAATTTTTGCGCGATTACGATGCGAAGAGAATGAGTTGGATGGTCTAAGAGTAGTATAGAATACGAGGATACTAAGATTTGATGAAGATTCGGTTTTATTTATTTACTTCGTAAATTGCTTATCACAATTAGCTTACCCGGTCAAGATATCACTTCAACTTTTTGGGCGATTACTATGCGAATATGATAGGTTCGGTAACTTGGACAGGTAATAGAGTGCTACGGAATACGAGGATCATATATTTTGGTCAAGAAATGTTTTCAGTTTATGGTTAATTGCCTCGTGAGTTGCTCACAACTGACTTACCCTGCTACTAAGTCACTTCACTTTTTTTTCGCGAATGCGATGCAATGATGATGAGTTCGATAGTTTAAATATGGTAGTAGAGTGGTGAGGGATGCGAGGATGGTCATTTTTGGTAAACATTTCTCCTGAAATTGCATTCTTGCTTATACTTATCACAACTAACCTACCCTGTCAGGCTACCATTCCAATTTTTTTTGAGTGCGTACGATGCGACGATGGTGAGTTCGATAGTTTGAATATGGTAGTATAATGAGTCGTAAATGCGATGATGATAAGTTTTAGTGAATATTTGCTTGATTGTTTAGGGTTTTGGGGGAATTCAGGGTGATCGCGGGGGTGGACTTCACTTAAAATCTACAACCCATCCACCACTCCTCACCCCTTCTCTATCTTACCAACTCACCCCGCTAGTACTGTTTCAGTCATACAGAGAAATTATGCCCAACTCTACACCCAACACCCCGAATGAAACAACGCAGTAAACTCTACGGCGCTTGACAGTAATAGGGATAGTAAGTGAATGTAAAGCGATATGCAATAAGATACACATATGTTTCAGAGATGAGGAGTGAGAAGTGGGAAGTGTGAAAGTGGATTCTGATAATGTGGGAGTGCGATGGTGGTTGGGGGTTTGGTTTTAAAATGGAGGAAATAGAAATGGGAAGTGAGGAGTGAATGAACAGCGATATGGAATAAGATACTTACTCGTATTTACTAGAGAGAAGTGCAGTGAATTCCGAGTAATCTGCAATGCTGTGGTCGGTGGGAAAATGGAAATGCCAGTGAAAAGTGAACGAAAGCTACATGCCGAAATATGTGGATGAGGAGATGGTGAATAACACCCGATGTACAGTATATGAATAATAGAGTATTGACGGTGAGATGTAGCGAGAATTATGGGATATTTACAGTAAGATAAATAATTGGAGTTGAGGATGTGAGTAGATAGCGGAATCTGTATAAAGGATCCGCGGTTGAAATATTTTGCAGCGGTCGGCTATGGTAGATCTTGTAGAATGCAAGCATATCATGATGATCGCTAATTGGATCGTCCAACGCGAAAGACTTGAATTTTGCAAATTCGTTTCGCAATTCAACGGAAAAGATTGCTAAATTCGCATATGGGTATTTGATTGAGATCATACAGCATAACTTCCAGCAAACCTCCCCGGTACATAAAAAGCCTTCCGACACCTAATTTCCCTCATGCTCTCCCCCCCCCCCACATCCATCTCAAATCCCCGAAAACTCATTACTCTCAACCAGCGCATCCAAAACCCCCCTCTTCAACATCCCCACCTTCTGATCCCTCTCCCGAATCTCCTGCCGTAAATCGAGGTACCTCTTTTTCCACGACTCATTCGTAGGTTCCGGTCCGTGTTCAACCGCCGCGCTCACAGCACCATGATGGATCGTCGCCTTAATAGTAAAACTCCCCTCAATACTCCCGAATCGCATCTTCCACTGACACTCATAATGTGCGATGCTTCCCTCTTCTAAGCGAATCATCTTGAGTCGTGTCATTAGGGGACCTCCGGCCAGAGCGGAGAGATTGATGAGGAAGGCTTCGGTGCTGGAAGATTCGCTGCGGAGGTTTTTTACTACTTCTTTACAGATTTTGTCGGCTTCGTCGATGGTGCATTTTGGGATGGGGGTTCCCACGGCGTCGTACCAGTCTGCGGCTAGGATCTCGCAGATGAAGTGGCTTTCGAGGGCGTCCATGTTGGTACGGTCCGTGTCCTCATTTTGGGTGAAGGATATGAGGATGGAGGGTTCGAGGTTTGGGTCGGTAGTGGAGACTGGAGTGGTGAAGTATTCCATTAGGGGGGTGAATTGGTAGTTTGGAGATTGGTGGAGTTGAGAGTGGTCGAGTTGGAGATTAGGGCTGTCTTCGCCGTTTAGAAGGACTACTGGAGGTTGAGGGAGTGGTGGTGTTGCGAGTCTGACGGGTCCGCCTTGTCGTTGGGGTACTTGGAGTTGTAAGCGACTTGGTCGGCTGTTTAGTGTTTGGTTGTTTGCTGGTACAGACGGAGGAAAGAATTGAGGTACTTCTGTCCTGTCTACGATAGGAGTTGCCGTAGGGGTATTATCGTGGAGGTTTATTGTTGGAACATCTCGTGAACTTGGATTCGCAGGGAAGGTTGAGAAGGGCCCGTCTTGTGTAGAGCGATTACTTGCAGGTCTACCTCTCAGTTTCCCAGAGGAAGAGCCGCCGCCACTTGGCCATGCTGAAGATACTGCTGGACCATGCCGACGACGTGATCGACTTTTGGGAACGATTGCAGATCGGGGTTCGTTTGACCCATCCCACATTTGTGTTCTATTATTGGGTGTGATTGCCGATTGAGGATATGCAGAAAGAGGTGTCTCTATGGTATCTGGACCATTCCAACGGAAATTCTGTGGAAGACCCCTCATTTCAGTTGCAGACCAAGGGATCATCTTTTCCGAAAAGGAAAATCCTGGATGTGCTGTTGCTGGAGTGGCACCTTCACCTAGTAAAGGAGTCCTCGAATTCATAAAGTCCTCGGACAATGCTGGTGATGTTTCTAACCGGGGACGTTTATCTGGTGGATTTCCAGACTCGCTGTCATTGTCTCTATCTTCGGCCTTTCGCCGCCCTCGTTTTGGTCTTGTTTCTGGTAGCAAGGCACGAAGAGCCAGATCTTCTTCCGGTGGAACCCCATCTCGACCATCGAAATTTGGGTCGTTGATACCGGGAACTTGTGTCCAGTATATGTGAGGCTTGCCCAAAAGATATTCAAAGAAAGCATCAACGTGCATAGCATGCATCCAACGCTGTAAGCATTAGTTATATGTCTCACAATCTGGGAAATAAAGAAGTCGAATGCAGTTCCTGTCTCCAGTGGCTAGATAAAACCGTATGGAAAATGGGTTCTGCATTAAGACGAAAAGCCATCTCTTACCTTGAGCCTCACGGCATACTGCTGGACCTTCTGTGCACTTTGCCCCTTTTCCAGGACCGGTTGTTCAACGCCTAGCTCGGTCGCCAGTTGAGCCCATGTCTTTAGTTCTTTTCGTTCCAATTTTCCAATCAATTCAAACAGGGTATATGTACTAAAAGATTTGCCATCACTTTTTGGTGGGGTCCGGAATACTTTTCTCAATTCTTCGGTATCTGCGTCAGATGGTACTGAGGGATTGCAATGCAGTATGAAGCTAACATAGGCATCGTCGAATTCTTCGTCGGTCACGTCGCGTGACGGCAGGCCTCGCTGAATATTGCCTGTGATCGGTGTTGACGGGCTAAGCCTTGTAGGCGTCGAAGTTTTCCGTTGCGGAGTAGCGTTGGCTGACAGACCACCCGCTTGGCTAACTTGGAGTGATTGGGACGCTTGAGGTTGGTATAAAAGATCTAATCGGCGTCTTTGCATCTGGGGAATCCCAGGTTGAAATTGCAGTGCTGGAGGCATACCGAGCCTCAAATCGAGTGACGATGAGCAAAAGAAGCATGTGGTATCAAGAAAATAAAGATGGAATATGAATTGATGAAATAAATTCGTTAGAAGCAAGAAATAGTAGGCCGTTGAACAAACAATACTCAAAATGAAGGATGCAGCTGAAACAATGCAGAACGCCCCCAATGTTTCCCGTCCCAAATACAGCGAGCCATCAACGACGGTAAAAGTGAACTTATACACTGAGAACAAGTTTAGGTGATGTGAGTAAGCGGTGGAGGGCGAGCTTGTGATAGGAGAGCAAGTTGTAAAATGGCTGCTAATTGACGGACGTTAATGCGGACTCCAAATTTATCCCAAGTCGGAATATTGGCTGAATAATGCTGGCTAAGAATAGCTCCCAAGTCTTGGCGAAAGCACATGGGACCTCAGCACATGGGAGGACAAGCCGGCAGTTGAAAGCCTCAGGCATGGATGCATCCGGGGCTCCCCACAACTTCACGCTACCCTTGAAGACCTCGGCAAGGCAGATCCAGGAGGGAGAGGCTCGGAGATGGGGACTTTCATGCAAACAATCTTCAAGACTTTTTAATAAACTGTGTTGTGCCAGACTCCCCTTTCTTTCACATTCTCGCGACCTTTGCTACACACGTAACTTGAACGAATCCCGCAACTCGAAGAAGCCCCTTTTGAATCTAACCAGCTTACGACTTTCCCGTCAACATGCCGCCAGCTACCGCCGCAGCTCAACAATCCGATAATGTTGCCCATGCCCTCAGTGGAGCAGGAGGGGGAATCCTGTCTATGGCTCTAACGTATACAGACACCGGCGCTCATCTCTACTATTGCAAAAGCTAACAATGTTCATGTAGGTATCCCCTCATTACCCTCTCCACTCGCGCCCAAGTCGAATCATCACGAGCCGATTCGGGTTTCCTCGAGGCTGTCAAGCACATCGTTGCCCGAGAAGGAATTACGGGTTTATATGCCGGTCTTGACTCTGCGCTATTTGGCATCAGCGTCACCAACTTTGTTTACTACTACTGGTACGAATGGACCCGCGCGGGGTTCGAGAAGGCCGCTATAACCTCAGGGAGGGCAAGCAAGAGGTTGACAACGGTGGAGAGTATGATTGCTGGGGCACTCGCTGGATCTGCTACTGTCTTGTTGACGAATCCAATTTGGGTCGTCAACACACGAATGACTACACGAAAAAGCAACAAGGAGAGTGATGAAAGTTTACTGCCAGGTGTAAAGACGACCAAGGGCCCGACTACTATCGGGACATTGCTAGCTTTGATCAAGGAGGAGGGACCACAAGCTCTGTTCTCCGGCGTGGTACCAGCACTTGTGTTGGTCATCAACCCAATTTTACAATACACCATCTTTGAGCAGTTGAAGAATGCTCTAGAGAAGAAGAAGAGAATCACACCCACTGTTGCGTTCTTACTGGGCGCGCTAGGGAAGCTGTTCGCAACCAGCATCACATACCCTTACATCACTGTTAAGAGCCGGATGCATGTTGCTGGCAGAGATGGTGGTAAGGAGGGTATGGTCGCAGGAATGAAGAGAATAAAGAATGAAGAGGGTTTGGTTGGGTTTTATAAGGGTAAGTAGCATAACCCGAGGAGTTGATGATTTTGGTGAGGCTAATTTTATACATAGGCATTGGTCCAAAGGTCACTCAAAGTGTACTCACCGCCGCCTTTTTGTTTGCGTTCAAGGACGTACTGTACGAACAAACAATCAGACTCAGGAGAAAGCTCCCCGTCAAGGCATAAAGGCTCTTGCTACGCAAACACTTATGGCAGAAGTCTAGATTGACATGATCGCAAGGTCATCAACGAAACGACTCTTTTTTGGTAGTATAGCTGTATGATGCATGAAAAGGTTTGGATGGGACACAAGACTGGGACGTAAGATTGGGAGGTTTGGGCATATGGGTCACATTTTGTGGCAGGGAAAGCTGCCAAGGTGGTTTGGTTTGGGAATACGGGCGCATTGATTCAAGTACATAATACGTTTTTCCCATAGTGGAATACATATTTGATAACACAGGTTCCTTGGGCCCTCCCATGTATTCCGACGACGAGGTACCAAGGTGACGTCCTTTAGTACATCACCACCATTCCCCCAGCCCAGCATCCACAATTCAACGACAAAGAACTGTCATTCTGCCCTCTAGGCTCCGACTATAAACCCAGTCGGCATATTCAATTTCGCGACTTTTCAAAAGCAGAATATGTAGCAAAAACATGAAAGAACCCTCGAAAACCCGATATATTTCCCGATCACCTGACCATCCTGCGGCTCGGTAATCACTCGGCATGACGCTGTACTCCACCGCGACAACGTGATGCTGCAGTGCGGTTATTAAGAAATATGAAGTGACCAGTTGGAAAAATAGAACAGGATTGAAAGCGGGAGACGTTCGGAGAATCGAGATGTATAAAGTGCGAGACTTATTCCCTCGAAGGGAGATATAAAATCAACATTGCAAGCCACCCCCCTATCTCGCTAAACAAACACAATATAACACAAAATCAACTCTCGAAACCTACTCACAACAACAACAACAAAAGTTTCGAATATATCCTAGCAATCTACTAGAACACTCAGCAATCAATCAACCCTCGAAAACAATCATGGCAACCAATGTCCCAGACGAAGACTTCCTCGTCAAAAGATCCCAATTCACAAAGGTCACACATCGAGATGTCTACCATGCCATCGATCCTACGCTTGCGGAGAATAGTCAAGCCAAAAAGGTCGTTGTGATTACTGGCGCAAGCCAAGGAATCGGACGCTACGTATGTCCCATCCTTTCCCCTTTAACCTCCCCCTTAATCCCCGAAAATGTCAACTAATCCCCTGTCTTCACATCCAGGCCTTCGCGAAATCCTTCGCTCTAGCTGGCCCAAAAGCTATGGTCCTCGTAGCACGTTCCGCATCCTCGCTCGAGCAAACAAGCCAGGATATCCACAGCATAAATCCCAACATTGAGGTTTTGGCCGTACCGACAGATGTCACAAACGAGACCTCGGTTAAGGAACTGTGGGTCAAGATTAAGGAGAAGTTTGGACATGCGGATGTGCTTGTGAATAATGCTGGAACGGTGAATACGGGGAAGATTGGCGATATTGAAGCGGAGGCTTGGTGGGGAGATTTTGTAAGTTGATTCTCTCATTTTTGGGTTAGTTACTAGTAAGAGGTGGCGCCAACAGTGTCAACTCAACAGGAAACAAACATCAAAGGCACCTTCCTCATAACCCAAGGCTTCCTCAACCTCCTCCCCCCCATCTCCCACGGCATAATCATAAACCTGACCTCCGCCCTGGCCCTCTCCACCATCCCCACCCGCTCCTCCTACTCCCTCTCCAAACTCGTTCTCCTCCAACTAGCCGCCTTCACCAAAGCCGAGTACCCCAACGTCACAGCCATCGGTCTGCACCCTGGAATCTTCGCTACGAAAATGACAAAAGGAACTGATCTTGAGTTCTTTGCGAAGGATACGTATGATTTGACTGGAGGAACGGGCGTGTGGCTTGCGACGGAGAAGGCGCAGTTTATGAATGGGAGGTATGTTAGTGCGAATTGGTGTGTGGAGGAGTTGTTGCAGAGGAAGGGGGAGATTGTGGAGGGGGGGAAGTTGGTTTTGGGGTTGGAGGGGAAGTTTGGTATTGGGCAGTTTGAGTAGGGGACGGTGCTGGTATCGATGGGAATGTGGGCGCGGTAGGTACTGTATCTTGCCGGGAATTGCCAGTGATGTGGTGAAAATTAGTACATGTAAATAGAAAACTACTGTTCTTCTTTATTTAGATAATTCGTTCTGCCCATCAGATGGTATCTTATACATATTCTGCATTTTGAGAACTTGCCGTCTTTCATGTTGGGATTTTATTTTCGTAGGGTGGTTTATGGAGAGAAAAAAAGAAGCAGGGGGGGGATGTTGTTAAGCGAGGATCGAAAGCAATTGCCCAATCTTCTCACTGCTTTAACTAACGAGTCTTTGGCGTTAGTCCAGTGGTTGCTAGTTAATAATACACATTCTAGCCGCGTGAGTCACCTCGTGGTCAATTTTTTTACTCTCTACCATAACTCTTTATATCTAATTTTGACTTTTGTCTCCCACCCCCTTCACCTCCCGTGAACGCCTTGAACTCTCACATTTCCCAATCTTAAGCTGACCTTTGGATCTTAACTTTCATAGGGTGTGTTTCTGAAAACAATGCATTCCATAGTACGCAAACTTGCAAAGTGTATCTATGGAAGACAAGCAGTGTGTAACTGCTCAAGATGAAAAGATCTATGAATTGGAGAGGTTTCGGCAAACTTCATCGCTTCTATAGGGGTACTGGAAGTATATAGGCTTACAAACTCGGTTCTCTTACAGGAAAAGGTGCATTGTATGGCCTGAGAAACTATTCAATCATGTCAAAGCTGCGGCTCAAAAGTTTATTGCGAGAGCATCTTAAGTGGAGTCAAGATTGTAGCAAGTTAGCTGTAAAGTGTCGGGACGCCTTCCTCGACTGACGGAGACAGCCATAAGTCTATCAGAAGAGAGTATCTCCTGAGTCCTGTCGCAGCAAGAAGTCTGTGATGAGTAACAGACCGTACCCTCAAATTGATCGAGACAATGCTGTAGGGTTAGTAAGGTAGGGGGGATTTCTATGTGCAGCTTGAATCCCTCATCCGTGCCCTTTCCCGAAAGAGCTCCTGTGTTACTTTATTACTTTTGGGAAACAATTATTAAAATATATCTCCTACTACAGCGACGTGGGTATTGCATCAACATAGCCAAACTTCTATGCAATTCTAGTACTTGTTACGGCAGGTACTCATATACTGTACGAGGAAACTGAAAGATAATTAGTAATGTTTCGTAGTACAAAATTGTATTGACCGTATTTTTGAATCTCCATGCGTAGCGGAATTGGAAGCCCATAGACAAAGTTGATTTGCTATGTCGTAGAGCATAAATGTCGAATATCTTCAAGGTATGCTATACCACCTCGCTGAGTTCAAAAAAGCTGACTCTCAATCTAACGAATATATCTCAAAGTTTCATGGCCGGGTCAATTGATGTTCACTGAGAAACGCTAGCAATTTGAGTTCAAGCTACTGGACAGTATTGTGGTACTGGGGGTCCCTTGCATACTGAATCGCCACACTTCTGGCAATCTGGCGATGCAGATTGCATCATATTGGGGGTATATACAACTTGAGTTCGGTTAGGCCCAAACGTGAGATATGTGCAGAAGTTTCTTTTGATTCTAGACTTCAAAGATGATGGTAGAGCTTGTCCTGCATAGTCCCCAAATTTTTATCATGGAATTAGTGCAAAAGTCGCCCGTGAATAATTTCAGTGGCAAGGGTGGAAAAGTAATGGTGGGGGCGGTCGCTACGCGGTTTGCCGCTTCTGATCTTGATGACTTACAAGGTTCTAGGGTAGTGCATGCATATTTCAAGGTACGCCATGTGTCCTCGGAGCGTTAGTACATTATGTATAGGCTGCACGGCACAGAATCCTCCCAGCGGGCCTCCCGCCTAGGACATATTTCTCGCTCTTACTGCCTGTTTCCTTCTCGCTCGACTAGTGCTCTTAAAAACCATTCGCATTGAATAGTTCACGTTCCCCTTGCAACGACACGGTTTTGATAACAAAACGCGTAAAAATGGCTTCAAAAGATACTTCGGCCACAGAACACTCGGATGAAAAGGGTTTGCCCAACTCTTCCACGTCTGCTTCGGAGCAAGATGTGCAATTTGGCCACAAATTGGACCCGGACGTGGCATTGATAGCCCTCAGTGACCAGCCGACAGATGTCGCACTCGATAATGCTACCAACAAACGCCTCGTTCGAAAGATTGACTTGATGCTCATGCCAGTAAGCTATCCAGTTGCGGAAAGTGGATATTAGTATGCTGATACATATCTTCAGATTCTTTGCGTGGTCTACGGTCTTAACTATCTCGATAGTAGGTTACGATTGACTTATCAGAGCTTATGAGCTAAACTTCGCGCAGAGACCACACTATCATACGCAAGCGTCACTGGAATCCAGAAAGATATTGGTCTCAAGGGACACAATTACCAATGGCTTGGAAGTGTTTTTTACTTCGGTATTATACCCCACTAGTGTTCGCAAGTGTGACTGTTGTCTGACTAGTCGTTCAGGATATCTTGGATGGGAGTTCCCCGCAATTCGTTTGATACAGCGGCTCCCTCTTGCAAAATATTCCGGTTTTTGTGTCATCGCTTGGGGAGTTACTCTTTGCTGCTTTTCTGCGGTCAGCAATTTTAAAGGCGCTGTGGCAATCCGACTGCTACTGGGAATCTTTGAGGCTAGTGTTAGCCCAGCTTGGACACTCTTCACTTCGCAAGTATGTCTGAAATTTGAAAAGCCGGCTCAAGAACTGACCTGAGTAAGTGGTATACCAAGAGAGAGCAATCCATTCGAGTTGCATTCTGGATCAGCTTCAATGGCTTTGCTCAGATCTTCGGCGGGCTTGTTGCGTACGGAATCGCACATCACAGCAAAGCTGCCGGATATACGATGGCACCATGGAAGATCATTTATCTTTTTGCAGGGCTGCTGACTATCATTACTGGATTCGTGTTTCTCCTCATCGTCCCAGACAATCAACTAAATGCTTGGTGGCTGAGCAAGGCTGATCGAATTCTCGCAATTGAGCGCGTACGAGTCAACCAGCAAGGTATTGGCAATAGGACCTTCAAGTGGTATCAACTCAAAGAAGCCTTGTTAGATCCCCTAACCTGGGCCTTTTTTCTCATATCGTTGGCGGGAGATATTCCAAACGGAGGTCTGTCCAACTTCTTCAGTCTCCTCATAGAATCCTTTGGGTATACCGCGGAACAAAGCCTGCTCTATGGGTGCATCGGCGGAGCGATTGAGGTTGTTGTTCTTATGATGTGGGGATATGCGACCTACTGGTATGGAAACAGGATTTTGTGTGGTCTGGTCGGCCTAGTCACTGCTTTGCTTGGAAGTATCCTTCTTGTCGCTCTTCGGGTCGACCAGAACAAGGGACGCTTGGCGGGCTTTTATCTGGCAAATGTCTTCGTCGTTGGTCTCGTTTCCGTCATAACCCTCATCACATCGAACGTTGCTGGGTATGCTCTTCCCACCTTTTCCACAAGTCTACACAAACTAATTAATCAAAATAAGTTACACAAAGAAAACGACAGTTGCCGGACTATTTTTCATCGCATACTGCATTGGAAATATTATTGGTAATAATCCCCGTTCCAAGGGCATGTAAAATACTGATCGTTACCCTGCAGGCCCCCAAACCTTTCCGCCCAGTAGTGCCCCTCGTTATATACCAGCTGAAATTGCCCTCATTGTCTGCTACGGCATCTGTATTCTGGATCTCCTCTTCATCTACTGGTATTACGCTCAACAAAACAGGAAGAAGCTAGCTGCGAGAAGCGCGCCGGGATACCAAAAGCTTGAAAACCAAGAGTTTTTGGATTTAACGGACAAAGAAAATCCAGAGTTCGTCTATGAGATGTGAAAGATGTTTACCGGTGGATGACTTTTACGAAATCTGAAAGATGTATTGGTAATGTGTCGTTTGTGCCGGTAGTCAAAGGCTCAAAGCTAAGGATATTGCTTGTCAGATTCTTTCAGTCAATGTGTAAAAGGAACAAGTTATGGCATATTTGTAAATTTAGAAATAGGTTTCTATCCTTGCTGCTGCGGTGGCCAGAGCCCTAGGTCCGTAAACGTTACTTCATGTAAAGCTATAGTTTTCCACGTTTTTTATATGAGAATTCGTTAAGCACGATGGTTCAATAGTTTCGAATCCAATGATGATTCAAATTGTTCGAAAACTTAGTTCATCTTTGAGGGTGTAAGTAAGTTTACAAGCAAGATGCTAGTGCCTTTCGAGCTCGCTTCACTCCGGTGGGGTGGCCGCAGCGGATAGGATCCTGCGAATATTTTCGGGAAATAACCCTGAGCAGGTGGGAAAATACGAGAGATACTGTAATCCTAAAATGGTCTACCTAGGTACGCATTGCGCAAAGTCATTCGGGTAATCAACCCAGGGCCCCTGCACCTGAGACTCCCTAAGCAAATGTGGTTATTAATAGTAGCTTCCTTCCTGCACAAAATATTGACCCCTTCCTTTTTACAAACAAAACAAGGGTAACATAACCCGACTTGCCGAGGCTACTGCCGACAGGTAATTAATTACTAAGCAGAAGGGCGTAAGCAATCTAAAGCATTTCAGTTCATTGTAAACCTTTTACCACCCTGCAAATCACATTCTGGTTTTCTTCTACAATCATCTGCAACCCAAATTCAGGTATCCCGTCCCACCAAACACGATGCAAATCGTACCCGTAGAAGCCGCCAAATTCTCTCGAATCGATGCCCGAATTCTTATTCCAGGCCGCGGTCCTCCAATAAATCATGCAAGCCTGATTTTCAGCGACAACAAAATTGTGTTTGTCGGCAAAACAGACCAGCTCACTGCCAGATTCAGAGGCATCACTGCCATTGAGGTTCCTGTCCTCATGCCTGGCTTATGGGATTCCCATCTACATTTCAATGGCGCTACTATGTACGGCGCGGATGTCATGGCCTCTACCCACCAGGCTGTCGCTGGTGCTCGTTTAGCAAGAGACGTTGTTGCACTATTGAATGCGGGCTTCACTTCAGTAAGAGAGCTTGCGGGATATGGCGTCCAGATGGCTCAAGTGATTGAGGAAGGTTGGCTACCAGGTCCAAACATATACTCAGCGGTGAGCGTTCTGAGTATGACATCTGGCCATGGAGATCCTCGAAACATTCCGCTACAAGTCTTCCAAGATCAAATTGCACACAACCTCCCCAGCTGTCTATGTGATGGACCCAGCGAGTGTACCAAAGCCGTCCGGGTGCAGATACGCAATGGCGCCCAAATCATCAAAGTGGCTGCCAGTGGTGGCGTCACTACTAAGGGAAACGACATTCTTGCCCGACAGTTCAGCGACGAAGAGCTAGCTGCAATTGTCGCCGAAGCAAAACGAAATAATATGATTGTTGCTGCTCACTGCCATGGAAATACAAGCATATTAGCAGCATTGCAGGCCGGATGCAAGACGATCGAACATGCGACCTTTCTCGAAGACGACGCGGTGGAGTTAATGGTGCAAAAAGATGCTATGTTGATTGCGACTCGCACCTCGCTCGAGATGTCAATTCAACACCCTGAAGCATGGACGCCAGCACAGTATGAGCAACTACGAGCAATCAAGAAACGCCACAAAGAATCTTACGCAAAAGCGGTGAAAGCTGGTGTTCGCATAGCCCTCGGCACAGATATTGCTACCAGTGCGGTTGACAAACCATGGAATCGCCACGGCATAAATGGAATGGAGTTCAAGTATGCTATTGAGGCTGGCCTGTCACCACTTCAAGCCATCGAAGCCGGAACAGCAAATGCACCCGAGACACTAGGACCTAAGGCGCCAAAATCAGGCTGGTTGAAGGAGGGATATGATGCCGATTTCATTGCCTTGGATAAAAATCCACTTGATCAGATTGAGATATTGGGCAATGCAAAAAACATAACACATGTCTGGAAGGGGGGAAAGATGTTCAAAGAAAATGCACAACCCATCAACATTCTGGGTTGAAGGGTAGGCGGAGCATAAATATAATCTTTCAGTCAATACAATGAACCGTGATGAGGTCAAACTTAGACCTCAAAATGATCTCGGCGACTCACCAAGCACTAGAAGCATAATAATTATTCTCCTACTGTACCATTAGCATGTCTCAATTTTGAGAACCCAAGCTGATAATAAGCGTATATGTGAATTTTGATGAAATATTTACCTAGGTACTTTACACCTACGGTGAGTACATGGACTTATTTTACTGCCATATTTCTTTGCTTAATCAAGCAATCCGGTAATATGCACCCCTGCTTTACATTCATGGTTACACGTATTTCTGGCGGTCACATTGGACAGTAGGCTCCTTGTTTCGTCACCGTGCTGCGACACTTCGCAAGGATAAATGATAGTGCAGAAGCATCGCTGCAACGCTGCAATCGCGTGCGAGTCGCGTATCTGCACTGTCTGCAAGGAATCAATTCCTCAGCCCTTAAACGGAGGCATGAAATTGTTCCCCGGTTGGTGAATCGCAAAACTGCTGCCACACAATAAGAGCGGAGAAAGAGAATGGAACCTTAGCCCATGCAGCTCACTCCACAGCGATGGTCGGCCAGGTCGGGGAATATAATATATATTGTATCGAATGAGAGCACAACCAACATAGCCCCCAATCCAGTGATTAAGAAATGCAGACCGGCTGAACCACTACTCGTACCCACGCATTGCAACCCTGGTATGCGATTGTTGGTCTGAGAAGATCGAATGAGAGCACAACCAACATAGACCCCTATTCAGTGACCAAGAAATGCAGACCGGCTGAATCACTACCCACATATCGCAGCCCCAGTATGCGTTTGTCGATCGGAGAAGATCTTCAACTAATTTGAAGGCCGGCGAGAGAGTTTCCTGTGTAATACGTGCTCCTTCATGAAGGAGCCTGCCGCCATCCCGGCTACTGCTAACCCTAGCAAGGTCAAGAAAACGGCTCGGAAAGCAGTCATGTAGGCCAGAGAAACTTCACTCTTGATTCCTGCAGGCAAGGCATGAATAGTTCCAAGATTCTTTTCAATCCGAGAAATGAGATCTGCTGCTTCGGGTGTGTGGCCCAGCCGAGTTCGAAGTTGCGGCTTCAAAACGTTCTGGAAAACTGCGGATGCTATGGTGATTCCCAGGACGCTTCCCGTGCCTCGAAAAGCATAAGAGGTAGAGGTGATGACAGCCTGATGCTCTTGTTCCACCGATGCAATCAGTGCAATGACCGTCGTGGTAATCATGCCACTAAAACCCATACCAGCCACGAACAGGTAAATAAATGGAGGCCAGGCTGGTGTATCAAGCCCCATGGTTGAGATCAGAGCAAGTCCCAAAACAAACATTGCTTGCATTGAAATGCTCAGAAAGTAGTATCGACCAGTCCAGCGCATGATCATTCCACAACTGATCGACGTGATGCAAATTGCCACCGACTCGGGAATGAGACGCATACCAGATGCTGCGGCTGAGTAGCCTTGTACCTGAAAGTACATTGGGCCATAAAAGAGGAGCCCAAAGCGAGCCATGGACATGAACCAATTTACGGCGCAAATGGATGCAGCGGTTCGGGTCACCAAGAAATGAATCGGTAGAATAGGCTCGGGTGCCAACTTTGCTTCCACAATAACGAATAGAAGGAGGAGCACGACCGATGTGGCAATGGCGCTTATGACGACTGGGCTTTTCCATGGCAACATATTACCCCCCGAATTTAGTCCAAGTAACAGCAAAGTCAGGGAAGAAACCAGCAAGAATGCTCCCAACCAATCCACTCTCTTAATCTTCGATCTCTCCGTCTCTTTCACAGGAATATCAACCTTGAGCGCTACGATAACGACAGCGATGATCGTGATTGGGATCTGGAGAACGAAGGCCCAACGCCAGCCGATGGTGTCGTTGATCCACCCACCAAAGGGGCCACCAAGTCCAGATCCTACACCGAAGCAAATATTCCCGATTCCTTGCCACATCCCGCGGTTCCGGAGAGGCACCAGATCAGACATGATAAACGACGCAATGGGTGGGATGGCACCACCGCCTATCCCTGCCACCACACGGCCGCCAATCAAAACCCATTCCTTCCTCGCGAAGGCACAGAGCAGGTTTCCCAGGGCGAAAATGATATTGGCGCAAACAAAACCGTTTCGCCGTCCAAAAATGTCGGTCAGCTTCCCGGCTAGAGGTTGTGAGGCTACATTCGCTATGAAGAATGCGGATGCCAGCCAACTCAGTAGTGGCATATTGTTGAAGGACGTGGAGATGGGCGCCGACAGGGTCGCTACCAGGGTTGAGTCCAACGCCACCACGAATGCACCTAAGTACAGCCCCGTAAATATGCCGAGAAGGATTCTGCCGGAAAGTTCATCCGGCTCGTCGTGGGAAGCATTGTTGGTGTTGGTGTTGGTATTGTTGTTGTTGCAATTGGCGGTGCCGTTGGGTTCTGCGTCATGACGCGACGCGGAAGGATCACCGTCGTATACCGGGCCATTGTGGCCTAGCAGAGGGCTCTCCTCCGTTGTTGCATTGGTCTCGGTCATGATGCGGTGGTAAAGAGAGTGGATGAGGGCGGCGTGGCTGGATTTGACAAAGAACGTAATGGGAGAGGGGAGAGGAAAGAAAATGTTTATGGGGGCGACGTTATATTTATTTTCGCATCGGCAGCGCTAGCCTAGTCAAGCCCCCCTATAGCCAGTAATCACATGACTCCCATGTCGCATCTACCGGAGATTGGCAGCTGTCCATCGAACACTTGAATCCTTTCCTTCCAATCCTTTGCAAATTACTATTCTGCCTCAGCATTTTCCTCGCTAAAATCTTACAAACCAAGTGCTGGCATAGTTCACCAATTAATACTCATACACTAGTCTCTTGTCGATGGACAGTTTTATCCACCCAGATATTATCGTTATCCATGACCCCATGGAGGTTTCCGACGTCGTTCATTGGAAAGACTTCGGATTTGACGGAGTTCCCTTTATCTGGTACAAAACATGCGTCTGGTGCGGTGAGAGACTCATCGCCAGTCTTGATATAATTCCCATCGGATCGGTTAGCTCCTTTGGACCTGTTTCGGCTGTTCCGACTCCGGAGAGAGTCGATTTGAATCAAACTCCAGACGCTACCGATGGCAGATCGAAGTGATGGTATGGAAGAGAATAGGTTGAGCCTTGGAAGACAGCAGGATAACAGTGCGATTCCGGATTCCAACATTGACCAATAGATGCCTTGGGTGACTAACACTAGGGACGTTAGCCTCGTAGCCGTTGATAGAGTGAAATACGCTCTTACATTCTTCGTCGGCTGTCGGATCCTTCTTTTTACCCGTTGCAACTGGAGATGGTTAGCCCTGACATTCAAAAGATAATCCATTATTCATGCTTACTCGCGACAAAATCGACAAACAGCGCAAGTCTTACGATTGAAGTGACGATTGCCCTTCCGAAATTTAGTACTTCACCAATAATATTTCGTTTTCTGCACCTACAGTGAACCAATTCCGAAAACAGCTAGCACTGCAACTTTACGTTTTGTGGACATATGTAGCTGGAGAACCTAGCCCGGATCTCAGTTGATGGCAACTCCTCAAGCTCATAGTCTCTTACCATAGGAATGGGGAGAGTATAAACCATAAAATCCGTGATAAAATCGGCTATTGCAAGACCCTCGTTGCTAACGGCGCCACTGGGACAGTATTTTTTCGTCCCAGCCTGTGATTTCCAGCGTTCCGAGAGGTGGGTACCGCAGTTCGTAAAAAAAAGAAGGATGAACGCTAGAGTCCAAAGTATGATAACAACCATCACAACCAGAGAGCTGATTGCAAATTTCGATCGCGGCTTGCCTACCACGAATATCCGCCGGTAGAAGAAGATAAAGCTGAGCTTTATACATCCCATGCCAAATATGTGCATGAGGAAAAATGACATTTCAAGCTAAATGGGTGTTAGAAAAACTTCACTTTGTTCCAAGCAATAATTTAGTTCAATTCAAACCTTTTGTAGGGTGGCATAGTTGTAATACTTGTGCGTAGGTGAGCCAGCAACACTCGGATATGCGATTTTTTTGGCGTTGACGCCTAAGGAGAGACAGTTAGGAAAAGACTCAACCAGATATCAAGCAATTGACTCGCCATAGAATATAACAGTGGAGCACCCGAGAATCATAAGCTAATCAACTGTTAGCATTTTGAGCATTATTGAGCCAGCAAGTAAAAAGGATAGGTGGAACATTACCAATGCCGGAAGCAACAAAAAGTCTTCAAATCCATATTTGGTTTTGTGGACAGCCCGCATCACAAAAAGAAGGCACACGGCAATCACACCCAGCGGCAAAAGGGTCCCAGCAGCAGCCAGAACATATGCGGGGTCACTATCATGACCCATGACAAACTAAAGCACTCTGAGATCTCAACGGCTGGTAGAATAATATGGGTTTGTAAAATGGTGTGCAGGAAAGAAGTTTGTAAAGTAGCCACAGAACTGGGAAGTATGGCTTTGCTGACTGAGTACGAGCTTGTAGGCATGCACCTACTGTATGCCTGTCAAGTTGATTCGAGGAAGTTTGTAGTAGTGATTTTTCATTCTTTTCCCTTGATGCCGGCACCTTATACACCGAATCAGATAACCATCGTAGGAAGAAGGATTCTCGTAATACAACGCTGTGATGCATCTGTAGCTATGCTGACCCTGCAGTCCCTGTCAGTTCCAAGTTCCAACAAGATCAAGATAATTGTTCTGATCCTTCATACGAAGGTACGCGATTCGCACTCTCGCAGATAAGAGGCGACCTCCCCTTTTGGTACATCCTCCACTCCTGCATAATATCAACAACATCCACCTAATGATCGCCGTTTCGGCCCCTTGGAGATGGAGATAGTCTCCGGATCTCGATATGCCAAAAAGCATAAGCGGGAAAAGTTTGCCCGGCCGACTTTCGGGATTACTGATTAAATTCTTTTCCTTTCAACACTGCAACATGTATTTAATAATAAGGGTCACGTAAATGTCATCCATAATTGCTCACAAGCACAATAATGCGCTTTTAAATCAAGGGCAGTGACTTTAGACTACTTGGAATTCTCGCTGGGGCTGCGGAATTCGAAGGATGGCAATAGATACTTGGGTACTTGGTAATAAAAAATTTACAGCATCCACAGATGCATCACTTTACCTCTCAAATGCTATTGGCCCAATAAAGTTTGCCACTTATCAATGAAGAGGTCCAAGAGGGGTCACATCCGCAAGTGGAGAATCGTTGGTATGACTACCGGTAGACACGCAGCATAGCACACCAACTTCAGCGGCAACGCTTCTGCATACCTGGCGACTCGCACATTTGACACTTCACGTAGCTGCATCAGAATTTATCTTCCATGCCACATCATCTCCCTCTTTACCCCCATTTTCATTAATCCCAGCAAGTCCGCAGAAACCCTGCGCGCATGATGACTTCACCCTTTGTCGCTCTATACTTGAATGTGGTCGCGCAGAGCAGTTCAGTCAAAGGATGTATAGAGCCCTCGATAAATTTCAAAAGTTCCGAATTTCACCACACACTTCCTCACTACAACCTTCAATATTTTCAGCAAAACTTCAGTAACCATGGACTTGAATGACCAAGGTTCGGCAGAGTGTCTTCTTCAAGACGACTTAGAAGGAGAGAAACCGCAATCTTCTTTCAGCCTGAGACAAAAAAGGCAACCTGGGTTGCTTCTGGTGAAAGTCCTGGTGCTGGCAGTACTCTTCCTCTTAGGAACCAATGCATTGTTCCTAGTCAAATACAAAGATTTGATATTGTCGGATTACAATTTGGCCAAAAGTAGATATGGTAAGTTGGAAGCACAAACCAGTTCACGTAGCATTGAAAAAACAAGAAGTAATAAATCACAGCTGGTTTGGCCTATGACACACCAGTAATATACCGCGGTCACTTGGATTCCATGAGCCGAAATTGGACTCAGCGGGAAGAATATTGGAATGCACTTGACATCAATCCCATCGCGGTGGCCCTTGACGAGCAATGGGCTCTCAAGCATGAATTACCAAAATCAGATGTTGTATTTCCATGGGATCCTGAAGTAAAGCGTATTTATTTCTTGAAAGTCTTTCACGGATTGCACTGCCTTGTAAGTCAGAAGTCAAAACCACCGCGAAAGCTCCATTGACAATTACTTCAGAAGATAATACGATCAGCATTTCTCAATCATGAGCGCGGAAACCCCATTAAAAAGAACCCAGATTGGCATGTTTATCACTGTCTGGACACCTTGCGACAAGACCTCATGTGTAGCGCAGACGATACACCGATGGCTATGATGGATAGCTACGGCAATGTGGGCGAAGGTCAGGTACGAATGTGTCGCAACTTTGACCAGCTCGTGGCTTGGACCAAGGAGAAAGAAAGGAATGCTTGTTATCATCGCATGGCTGAGCATCCCGAGCTTTCAGAGCGCGTTCATGAGAAGTATGCCTTTTGTGACGAGGATTCTCCATACTACCCGAAAATGCAGGCTTATTTCGAAGAAAATGGATATATGCCTGGGTTTGAGCCTGAAGAGACGACCAAGGACTTGGCGTGATGGTCGATGGGGGGAGGCAGGAACTAGCGGAGTGTTGGATCTTCAGGGTATACTTGTATCTTGCTATGCTCAAGGCGTATCATAATCGTGGCAGGCCCTTAGATTGTTTTTGGTCTCTTTTGAAACTTATTTGAACTCTGCCGGTCATGTTTTCAGTGGTTTGAGTAGGGATTTTCTATAGCAGTATATTCTTGGGGCTTTGAATCGAAGAACATTGCGTGGTATTCTAGGAATCTCAAAATTATTCTATTATTGATAAGAAAATGGAATACAGAGAAAATAATTAACGTTGATATCTTCATTTTCATTATCACTATCACTGTTGCTGTGATGTTCACTCAGGCTTTCATACACCTTTTAATTGACTGAAGTAGCCTTCATATGAAGTAGCTTTTTGGAACGGACTCGGACACAAGCTTACGACTTACAACTTCAAAAATGACAAAAAAGACAGGAAAATAAATCTAGATGGAAATAAACATATGGACCACAGGCTCAGCCGCTCAGTGTACCAAGTCCTGAGTCGCAGTAATACTGTCGAATACATTATGCAGATGTTGTACTACTCATGTACGTATGCTGACAAAGTGCCAGCTCAGAGTGGTCTTTGCAGACGCTACAGGCTTTAGCCCCAGAACGCACATAAATTAGGATAACTAGTCAGGCATAACTCAATCATAATACCTAGGAATTCTCCAAGAGAATATCCGCGAAGAAGACTTCTAATAGCGCGTTGCAGATGAATATAAAGAGAACATCAAATGTTGAATTTAATCTCTATGCAATGAACCGTACATTGAGGGGTTTGAATGGAGTTGTAAATCGAGGGCTAGTGTGTTCACGCTATCCTTGAAGACCGATCCTCATCCTTCATTTTGTCTGCTTGTATGACAAATTGACCAACGAATTCCTCCCCCTCCCCCTCCCGACAAGCAACGAAACCCCCGCCTACAGTCCAAAGCCGCCCGTGCTTCCTAACCCGAACCGATACGGCCTCCAACTAGTTCAAGTTTTCCTCAATCCCGTGACCGACATCCGTGTTGAAATCGTCGCCTTCAAACGTTAGTATTGGAAAGTTTGACAATTGTAGATGGCGATGAGGCTTACTGTTTAGAGTATCGGCTGGGGCAGCCGCAGTCGGGAGAGAAAGGGCCGTGCCAATAAGCGAGAATGCGAAGATGAGGAGTTGAAACCGCATTTTGGGTGTTTAGATTCAACTGTGGGTGGAAGAGGCTTGTGTAGTTGAAAGCTGTGCGCTGAGTTTGGAGGAGTTTGGAGGAGTGGAGGAGTGGAAGAGTTTGGAAGTTGTGTAGTTTGTTTGAACTAGTGAAAACCAAAGAGAAAGGTGGGAGAATTTATGGACACTATATGTCCAGATTGATCACCTTGAATCAGTCAGACAACCCACGAAGAGTTCTACTTGAGCTGTGCATGGTTCGTAATGAAATTCCATGTTGATAAGATAAGAGCGATGGCATATTTTCAATGCCACATTGCCACTTCCTGCATAGATGCTCTTCTTTTCAATACACAAGTGCATACTGCAACTTGCGTATGCATTCGTATTCCTCCTTCCGCTGCAGTAATTTATCCATTCACCGGGAAAGGAACATCCGGCTCTCACGAGTTCAAAATATGGACCATTCCAAGGCCCAGCATTAGTCTACTCGGGAGCATGGTTGCAGAAGAGCAACCAACTGTACCCACCAGCAACTTGCAAGTGTTGCTACAAATTCCCGCTAACAAAGCACGTCCGCTGGGTTTGTGCATCACAATGAGGAGCTGCATTTTTTGCATACTTGGCATTTTATCTATTCGATCCTACCCTACGCGGTCTTATTCTGAAGGATTTACTTGACTAATGTCAGAGAGAGATAACAATTTTATTAGCCGATGGCAAATTACTTTACCTGGATTCAGATATGATATCGTTTTGAGTTCTCCATATGCCAATCACGCAAAGCTTTGAGAGGAACCCCTTTTACTGAAAGTATTATGTTGTACTACAGTTCAACTTTAGTAATTGCAAACCTTTCGCTATACGAACATCTTACAAGCACTATAATTGATTTCGAGATGGCAATAATTCTTGGATTATTTTAATAAAAAAAACTTTACGGAAAACAATGCGACAATATAATCCCCTTTTCCCCTCCTTTCCTCCCTCCTCCCCCTTTCAATTCCCCTTCATTTCTAGTTTTTAATATTCCTGCCGCATCTTAACATCCCATCCTCATGAATCCCGTTGAGGACATTCCAAATTATTGCGCTCGAAGTGCATGTGTATTCCACTTCACGATCCTTGATTACCGGTTACGCTATCATCAAGTCCCAACTGAACCCTACAATTGCACGATTATTGGGAATAGACCTCCTTGTTCTACCCCTCCTTCCTCGTTGATAAATAACGCGGGTGGCCGACAAGAAGGATTGTACGTTTCTACATTGCCACGCACAGTATGTGTTACATTTGTTGGTTTAGGTTGGTTGGTAGAGCCTTTCTTTTTAATTGGGTAACTACCTAATAACTAAAGTTCAGTCCGGTGAGCAATTAGGAAGGTGTGTAACTGCGCAATCCGATCTTCGCACAATACAACGTATCAACCAGAAAGAATTTGACGGGATGACCGTACCTTGGAAGAGATGCTTGAGGGTTATGATTGGCACGCCCACAATCGGACCCTAGGCCCAGACTTGCATATGCACGATCTCACTGCGCCGGAGCTTCACTGCGCCATCTAGATAGCTCTCTCCGCTCTCTAGGTAACACAATCAAATCCCTTTGTTGGTGGGGCCTATCATAACAAGGGTCGTGAATCCCTCCAACTTTCCTGCATGCGGGACAGGTAGCCGGTTAGGCCGTGGATGACGACTTGAAAATTTTTAGGGCGAAAAGCCCCGAAATTAGGATTCAATTATGCAACGGGTATATTGCAAGTGCTAACAACCGAGTGACAAGATAGAAACACCGAGCGAACTACCTTCCCCCCTCCGAAAGGCAGTTTGCAATCGCGGTTGCTCGTTTTCAGTTGTGATTGCAAATATCCTGGTATCTTGGTGATTACTCTGGCGATTGAAGTACATCCTCGTTCGCGTAAGACTTTTTTATCCTCAGCTCGATATCGTGCTATCATCTTTTTCCGCCGCCAAATTTGAGTTAATTCTTAGCTTTGCCTAAGTAGTATTTTCACAAATATCGAACCATCTGGAGTACCAACTAGACTTCCTACATCTCCATCTGTGCTAGCCTGAATGGGTTCGAAGGAAGAGTCTTTGGAGCCTCTTTTGGTGGATGAAGAGAGCCATGTACCTGGAGGTTGCCCGCACTGTGGACAGGATGTTTCTACAACAATTACCGCATTGAAGAATTCCAGGTCCAATATTATTCCGATTATATCATACGGTATTTTCGTAATATTTGCCCTTGTTGGGTTGATTCCCCTGATTGCTTCACGCCAAAGCAAGACTCAAACGACACTACACCCTTCCAAATTCCCATCACAATGGTGTACGCAAATGAAGAAATAAACTTTCAATGTGATAAACTGACGGGCTACTAGCACCTTACGGCGAAGGAATTCAATATGAGGCCAAAAATACCCCCTCTGATTACTGGGCAGGTGATTTATTCATGGGAGCACCCAGTATCGAATCAGAGGAAGCGTGGAACAACCTCATACATCGTGAGTTCTGTGATGCGCGAGTATCAAATGCTAGTAAGCATCACTGATTCTTTGAAAAATAGCGGATCGAAAACACGGTGTTCGTCTTTATCGTGACGAAGCTACACGCTTGAATATTAGCGAGAGTGTACTTTTATCGGATGATAACTTCGCAGTTGTCTTGACAGTTCACCATAATCTTCATTGCTTAGTGAGTATATCGCCCCATGAATGGTTTCGCTTTGTGGATACTTACTTTCCATTCAGAGAAGGGTGCGTCAAACGTTTCATAGAGATCATTACTACCCAGACTGGGAAGAGCAAGAAGAGGAGGTCTTGGAACACATCAGTAAGTTCAGCATCGAGATCTTGTGGATGTTTCATAGCTTACCCGAACCAGTGCATTGCCTCGAATCTATACGGCAATCACTTATTTGCCAACCCGAGCTGACAGCGATGCCGTACGTTTGGGGAGGTAGCCCAAAGCCCGTGATGAATGCCAATCCAGCAGTCAGGCGCGAGTGTGTGAATTGGGAACTATTTTCAGAATTGTTGAAGGGAAGAGGCTATCTCACAGAGGAAGTGACAGGACCAAATTCAATTGTGGATCTTTAGAGCAGTAACAGGGTACAATGAGATTATGGAATTTAGTATTATACCATCGGCGTTAGTTTCGTTGTGCGCGCAGAATGGAAGTTATACAGTAGTGGCAATTGTTAATGGTGATTATTCCTCTAATCTGGAAGTGCTATGACATTCATGGCACCTTACCCGGTTATGACTTTTCGAAATTCGCGCACAGCGGCACAGGCCATTCCCGCAAAACCCGGAATTATAGAAACTACCGCAGACACACTAAGAAGATTGGTCCAGTTGCAGCGAGATAAAACTAGTTAGATGAGATTAAGTCAAATGGAGGAGTTGTAGTGTTTTCTATCAAGTTATCAACGATTTCTTTGCTAAAACAACAAAAGGGCGAATTCGCGACAAGACTACTTGAGAGTATATATGTGCCGCCATATTTTTAGCCAATTAGAATTCATGCCCGGCTCTTGAGAGTTGATAATACAATCTCCCAGCAGCCCCTTGCCCAATGCCAGTCAGTTATAGGGGGTGGACGCGTCCGATTGGACGACCCAGGCGAGAAATAATTTACAGTATCTCCGTTTAATTTGCGGTGACAAGGTTTCAGAAACACTAAATCGATAATTGGTCGCAAAAGTCTTGATATTTTCCCAGGTTTTGGCCGCACGATTATTCTGCGCCCGATCTCACATTTCGGTTACCCTGCGATTTCTGCACTCGGCCAAAAATCTCCCCTTCTATGCGAAATCCGCCGCTTAAATATTTACCTTAGGGTTAGGATTGTAGCTAGGGATATTTATAAATTCTTGGACTAGATTTAGCATATAATTGAATGTCTCACGCTTTGATACGCGCAATAAGCGTCGCGTTGAGAATTGCCCGCTCGCTTACCTACCCTGTGATGAGCCATTTATTCCCTTATATAACATTATATTACGCTAGGATCTTATTAAATCAATTAATAATATATTTGGCTACTAATTACTACTTTAGATTCCTACTTCTTTTATTAAATAAGCTTTTTTTTTACCGAAAAAATAAAATTTAATAGCTTTCTAATTACTTATACGGAATAATTACTCTTATTAAATAGATTTCTTTTTACTAAAAAAATAGAATTATTCCTCTTTATTTTTATTGAATAAAAGTAAATAATAGTGATTATCGCTTTCTTTTAAAGGTATAATCGAAAGGGGGTAAAGATAAATTAATTTAATTATATATATATATAAAATATTCCGAAATATAAATAGAAAAAACAATAAAAAGGAAAAAAAAGAAAAAAAATATAAATATTATATAAATGACTATTTTTTATTCCTACTCTTTATTTATAACTATTACTTCTTTTATAAATACCCTTTTATTTATTCTTTTATATAATATAATATTATATTAGAATCTTATTAAATCAATTAATAATATATTTAATTATTAATTATTATTTTAAATTCTTATTTCTTTTATTAAATAAACCTCTTTTTTATTAAAAAAATAGAATCTAATAATTAAATAGCGAAGTTAAAGGGCTAAATAAATAGAAATTTAAATAATAAAAAATATATTATAAAAAAAGCGTTCATCTAATTAAAAGAACTAATTAATAATTTAATAATAATACTTTTTAATTAAATCTAAAATCTATTTTCTTAATATTTTAATATTCTCTTTTATTAAACTATTATTAATAATATATTATATTACTTTTCTTTTAAAATTATGATTAAAAAATAGTATATATATTTTAAATAAAACTATTCATCAATATATTTTATTAATAATATATTTCTAAATAAAAAAAATTATTTTAAAGAGAAAAATATCTATTAATTAAAAATTAACTTAAAAAAAAAATAAAGAACTTTTATCGGGTAAATTAGAATATTAATAACAATTATAATAATATTAATTAATTGAAAATCTATAATAGCTTTTAATCTTTTAAATTATAAAATAATATAATTATCTTTTTTAGAAAAGATAATATTATAATGAATAAATTTAATATTATAAAATATAGATTTTATTATTTTTGTTTTTTTGTAAATAATTTCTCTTATATATAAAAAACTAATAAATATAATGAAATATATTATATTAAAGTAAAGATTATTTATAGTTTTCGGAATAATAGACATTATTTATTAAAGGATTTTTAGAGTAATAAATATAGTTTATTTAAAGGTTATTTAAGACTTAATTTATTTAATATTTTAAAATATTCTTTTTATAAAAAGGGATTCGAAAATATTAAATATAAATCATTTATTAATATGAACCGATTATAGAGTATAAATATAATTTCTTATTAAATTTTCTTTAAATCGTTTTTCTTTAAAAGAATTAATAGTATAATATATTATTTAATTAACTAAAAAAGTCTTTTAAACTAAAAATAGGGGTTTATTAGAAAGTTGGGAATAATAATAAATATAAGATTTTTCGGTAAATATATAATTTTATTTAATTCCTTTAAAAAGATTATACTAAAAAAAGTTTTTTATTAATTTAAAAATATTATTACTAATAATTTCAAACTAATAAATTAATAGAAAAAAAAAGGTAATATATTTATCTATTAAAAACAAATATTAATAATTGTTTAAAGATTAAAACGTAATAAAATATTAATAAATTAATTTATTTTTTTAAAAATCTAAATAAATTAAATACTTATATTATAAATTATAATTAAAAAAAGATTTTTATATAAAATATAATTAATAATACCTTTTAAAATATGTTTTTAGAATCTAATAATCGTAATAAAATTATTTATATAAATAATAATTTTTAAATATATTTATAAAAAAGCCTATTTTTTGAAAGCTTCTAAAATAATATAAATTTTATAATTATTTATATTAAAAATTTCTATAATAGGATTATAAAATAGGGGGGAAATAAAAGCGTATTATAAAGGGATTTTAAGTCGAGTTTTATCTTAAGATTTTATTAATTAATAGTAGAAAAAGCATGTAATACTTTATATAAAAGCGTTAATATATAATAAAACTTTTAAATATATTTTATAATTAAAGAAATAATCTCTATTAAAATCCCGAAAAAGAATAAGCTATTAATTAAGATCCTTTTAAATAAAAAAAGGAATTTAATATTTAATAAAATAATATTATTTAAAAATTAAAATATAATCCTAAATATTTTATATAAAAATCTAATTAATATGAATAATAAAATAAAAGAATAAAAGAAGTTGTAACGATGCGGGTTTCCTGGCTCAGGAAGTCGGGTCAACGTCGTGTTCGGTAGGCTATAATGGTCAAGAAGTAAAACAAGAGTCGGGTTCGTTCGGTTCTATCACTCGGAGGCAATAGTCGTTACTTGATAACAATCAAAGGT